>JAQBSW010006510.1:0-47986 GCA_029291075.1 Eudiplozoon nipponicum | reverse complement strand
TAATGTAAAAATATATACATTAAAATCAAAGATAATTGCATAAAAATATGTACACGAACATTGCCTCAGAGATGGCATAATACCAAAGAACTGTTCACAAATGCTACACAATTGTTAGCTAAGAACAGGTGGTTATGCCACGTGAGACAATTACTAAAAATTAACGTAAAGTTTTTAAAAAAATTTTATAGTTAAATGTTAATGTTTAAAAAAAATTAATTACGCGTTATACAAAGCAGGTTGAGATTGTGGGCAGACGGAGCCTGAGACGTGTGTAGAAGGTTGAACGCTCTCAGGATCAGGTGGTTCGATAAACGGTTTTAACCTGTCTATGCTTACTGATGTCGGTGTAGCGCCTTGCATAATGATGAAGTATTTTGGCTGTTTTAGTAAAATCGGGTAAGGACCGCGATACTTGGGTTGTAGTGGTGCAACAGCAGTATTGTTGCGAACGAGTGCTCTCTTGCAGCTGTGGAGCTGTGGGTGAACGAAGACTGGACGAGGCGTGTGTCTCGGCTGCTGTTCGGACATGTTACCGAAATGAAGTCGAAGGCGGGTAGCTTCGTTTTGTGGGTCATCTTGTGCCAGTAGTAGACGTGGGAGCTGACTAGGCAGGCGTAGATCCATGCCATACAAGAGTTGTGACGCAGACGTTTTAATGGATTCTCGAGTACGAGAACGCATGGCCAGCAGAACTAAAGGTAGTGCATCGACCCAGTTGCCATTAATGGACGAGGATACTAAAGCTGCTTTGAGTTCCCTATGCATTCTCTCTACCATGCTATTAGCTTGGGGATGGTAGGCAGTCGTCTGGCGTAAGATGCATCCCATGTACCGCAAGGTGGTTTGAAACGATCAGATGAGAAGCAAGTGCCTCTGCCCATGATGACCTCATTGGGAACACCATAATTGGATATCCATGCAGAGATAAAACCGTTAGTTACTTCGTCTGCAGAAATGGTGCAAATGAGGTAATGCCGCAGGCCACCGTGTAAATCTATCGATCATAGTTGGAAGGTAGCTGAAACCTTGAACCTTTGTCAGATGAACTATGTCGATGTGGACGATGGCTAGGCGAGAAGTAGATCGAAAATTTTGCAACTTAGAACGAGTGTGTCGTGTGATCTTGTTTTTCTGACAAATTGCACACTCTGAGACCCATCGTTTAACATTCTGCATAAGTCTGTGACCCCAGAAACGATCTGTAAGAAGTCGGACAGTCCTTGGCTTCCTGGGTGAGAAATTCAGTGAATGGAATCGAAAACTTTTCTCTGAAGGCTGGTCCGAGACACAAGCGTTGAATACAAGGATTGGATTAGTGGATATATGGACAATCACAGCTAGACAGAGCATCTGCAATGAAGTTCTGTTTGCCCTTGACGTGAAAGACGTCAAATTGCCATTCGCTTAGACGAGAAAGCTGTCTTTCCGCTCTGGCAGGGTACTTGGCGATAGATGAAGTTGCGTTTCGAAGTGCGCTAACTAGTGGTGCATGATCTGTGAAAACAACGAATCTGCTACTGCCAATGATGCTGATAAAATGGCGCACTGCGTCGTGGATGGCGAGAAGTTCTCGGCTGAAAGTGTCGTACCTCGTTTCTACTGGTTGGAGAGTACGCGAGTAGAAACTGATAGGCTTCCGAACTCCGTCGATCTCTTGTTCCAAATTGGCTCCAATAGCGAATTCAGAAGCATCTGTCGTGAGTAGAAATGGCTTTTCAAAATCTGGATGCGTTAGCATTGTGGCATTTGCTAACGAGTTGATGGCAAGTCCAAGTAATTCCTCGTCTTCGGATGACCAAGCAATGATGGAATTCTTGCTAAGTCCTTTTCGGTTCCGCAGGTGCCTGCACAAAGGATAACGTTGTTTTGAAAGGCCTGGAAGGAACTTGCGATAATAGTTTAGTATTCCCAGGATTTTCTGCAAATCGCTCAAAGTCCTTGGTGACTTGATATTCTTGATTGAATTCGTCTTTGACAGCAACGGTTGAATACCTTGGGCCGTGATACGATGCCCTAAGAAGTCGACGGATGAAGTTGCAATCTGCGACTTGTCACAGTTGATCTTGAGTCCGTGGTTGGATAAGCGCGAGAGGACATTTCGTAGATGTTTCGCATGAGATTCTAGATCTGGACTGAATACCATAATGTCATATAGGTATGACATACAATAAGCAGAGTCGTCGCGAAGTATTTTGTCTATGAATCTTTGAAATGTCTGTGTAGCACACTTAAGTCCAAAAGGCATGTAAAGATATTCGAAAAGGCCAAATGGAGTGATGACAGCAGTTTTCTCGATATCCTCTGGTGCTACCGGGATGTGATGGTAGGCTTGTCTAAGGTCAATTACTGAGAAGAAATTGCTGCCGTTGAGTTTTTCAAGTAATGTGTTGATATTTGGAATAGGATATGCATCAGATTTTGTCACTGAATTTAGCTTACGGTAGTCTCCACATGCTCTGTACGATCCGTTTTATTTTGAGACTAAGTGCAATGGTGACGCCCATGAACTTTTCGATGGTCTGATGATTCCCTCTTCCAAAAGCCTTGAGAATTCTTCTTGGGCAGCTTTCAGCTTAGCAGGGGCCAGTGGTCGCTTCTTGATTGCAATAGGTTGTCCTTCTGTGACGATATGATGCATTGTGTTGGAGACTCGTAGCTCTGATTTGTTAAGATCGAAAAGCGATTTGTATTTTCGAAGAGCTGCTGATATCTCTGCTGAATGATGCACTCGGGTTGGTTGAATGACCTGTAACTCCAAACGCTCGGAGGCAAGTGTCCAAAAGCTTTGTTCAAGTCCAGTGGAGGGGTCGATGATCTTTTGATTGGCAAGATCAACAATGAGCCAAAATTTTAGAAAGAAATCAAGGCCTATTATATTATGTGAGACCTTGGCAATGATGAAGTTGTGGGAAAATTCACGTCGTAGACTATGTTGAGTGTGCGGTACCGGCAGCCATATGTTGGTATGGGCTAGCCTGTAGCTGTTGCGAGAAGAACGCCTAGCGACATCTCGGCCATTGAATCACCTTTGAGAACTGAGACTGCCGCACCTGTGTCTACGATGTACTCTTCGCCAGTTTTGAAATCAAGAAGGTGCAGAAGTTCGTTTGGCTGTTTGGCCAGGTCATGCAAACAAGTAGGCTGGTGATAGCGACCGGCATTGTCTGTTTGGTTTTCTATGTGAAAAATTCGGCGTGGACGAAAAGAGTCGACAGGGATGTCGGATTGTAGTTGGCTTCTTCCCTGTAGCGCCGTTGATGCCGTTGATGTGCAGAAAGTACGGTCTTCTACTTCCTGCGCCAGACGTTTCCTGATACTGATGCACCCTTGTGCCTGCGGTCTGTTGTCCTCTCCGTCAGCTGTGGAAATTGACACTCATTCGGAAATTCTTTGGAACGACAAAGACAAACTTGGCAAGCATAAAAAACTTCTGGTGGTTATAACACCAGTTCTTTGAGCATATTTATTAAATGATTGCGGAGATCTCGATCGCCGCCTACCATTATAATTTGACTTGGAAACGAATTTTGGTCGAGCATTCACATGATTTATCTCCGATTTGGTAATGGCCAATCCTTCTAGAACTTTGGCCATATTCGCCACTGTTCTCTCTAAGGAGGAGATTCTATCATCTTGCGGGGGTGAAGAAAAGGATGATGGATTCACTTTGGGTTCCAAAACCCTATATTCTAACTCACATCTCTCAGATAAATCATCTATATAGAGAGTGTTGGGGAGCTGTCTGGCAAAGTTTTTTAATGTTTGGGGAAGATTGTAAATAAAAACAACCTTAGCCTCATGGTCAGAAATGTTGGTTTTATACCAACGTTTCCGTAATTCCCTCAGTATTTCTATGGGGCCAAGATTTAGCATATCTAACTGCGCATATTTGTTTATTATCTGCTCAGTTTCCGTGGGTCCAAGCAAGGATTCTACCTCGTTTTGTAGGCCCAAAATGGGATTAGGTAGCTTCCTAATGGCCTCAAGCTTAGGATAAATCCGTCGCTGCAATTCAGAAGGTAGTTTAGCAAAAACCTTTGACAGTTTTTGATGACTGTCATAATCAGGAAACGGGGAGAAAGCGGAGTCTACGCGCATAAAAAATAGCTCACTATCTCCATCCCAAACAGGAACATCAATATCTAAAATTGGACCTGACATTTTAACAATCTTACGGGATCTTAAAAGCATAAATTTATAAGCAATATGAAAATGTATATATAAATGTATAAATATATAACGAAACGCTTACCCACAAACAGCTTCCACTGTTGCTTGATATTGTCCAGTACAAAAGGAAAAAACGAACAGAGGCCCTGATGGCCTTTGATGACAATGTATTATTATTTCACAGAGGCCCCGATGGCCTTTGATGACAATGTATTATTATTTCAACACAGAACAGCGTCACTCCTTCCAAAAAATTGAAATTGTCCCGTAGGGAAGACGAACAAGGGCCCGTTGGCTCTTAAGTGCCAATGAATTATTATTTTCAACAGCAAGAATAACACACTGCTTCCAAAATTTGAAATCTTCCTTTAGGAAAGACGAACACCACAAATTCACGAATATATACCCAACAGAAAAACAGGATCAGGGTAAAGAAAACGCAAATGTTAGTCGATTCATCCCAAACAAATGAAGAAGAAAGTCAATTTATTTATACCCAAAAAAAATCAGATAAATAATCAATATCCTGGCGCGGTCGCCAATTTTGTAAACGCCCCGGCTTCAAGTAAATGCCGTACGACGTTACAAACTCGGTTAAGGTGCTCTGAATAGAGATTAGTTACTGATATGGGGGCCCTTAAGAGGGCCGGGTAATGCGTTCGCTTTAAGTATTCTGCGTTGAAGATGTCCTAGAGCCTTGGGTGGACTCTGGTTGATTTGTTGCTCCCGTGGTTGAGCTGTGATCGTGTTGTGGATGGTGTCCTGCAGGTCCTGCACTCAATTGGCTCGTCTCTCCGGTATCCAGTAACAAGATGAGTAGATACTGACAGCCGACAGAGCGCACACGTATTGACAACCGACAGAACGCAACGTAAATAAATTTGAATTTAATTTACGCAATATGTCGGCGATTGATTTGTGTCGTTACAATAGGGTTTTGTTTAATAATAATACACACCCGCGCGCAATACGCAGGTAACATGCAGTGGATTTATGTGACTTACCGCTCAAACCCAGGATTTATTTGTTTTGTATGTCTTAAATTTTTTTACATAACTACTAACAGTTTAATTAAGACTCTCCCGATCTATATTTTAGGTATTTCTCAATCATTTTTCCGAAACCCTATAGTTCAGTGGATTTATGTTATTTAACACTCAAAACCTAGCATACAGAAGACTAATTATTTGTGGTGCTTATTGTGACTACTTTTACACAATTTTTTTGCTTAATATCATTTTGATTAATAAAACCATGACTTAATGCAGTGGCCTTCTCACATCACCCTTCGGGAAAGGGCCATGGAATAAGCATGAACGCAGTTACCTGATATTATGTAGGAAGATAATTTCGCACTAAATAGACAACTAGCTCACAGAACATCTTACATTAGCTAAAAAACCTCCTACAATATTGCAGAAGCTTGGAGATTTTATTTTATTTATTTCTCTATTATGACAGCTCAAATTAACTCGCCAAAATTTTGTCAAAATAAATTTCAAATTAAATACGCTGGTCTATTGAGAACACGCGCTTCAGTAGAACAATTGCATGCGACTTCGGATCTATATATGCGTGATTCAATTACCACGCAACACACTCTGTTCTTCTCGTTACCAGCAATTTTTGTCGTCTTCTCTGCTCTGACTATCTAGGACTGTTGTCTTACTTTCGTTTGCTACGCTGGATCACGAAGTCGGCTAGTCTTCAGTCATACAGATTTTCTGGTTTCTGCGCATTCACTCATATGTAATCCATTCTAATTTAATCGGATTTCTACATATGCCAGCCAATCTGTGTTGCCGCAGACATTTATAAAAACTAGACAAGACATTTGAATAGCAATTAACTGATCCTTCTACGTTAGATCTACTTACATCGTGCATCTGCTCAAAGGATCAGAAGTCCGCGAACAGAACACAAATAACCAGTGTCTAGACATCCACATTCCTCCAAGTCGCATCAACTCAATGAAAAGCCACTAACAGTACTGCTTCCTGATCGTTTATTGTATTACCAATAACATTGCACGGCACTCCAGCGGGAGCGTTTCCCTAGTGTAATGGCACAGAACAATTCGTTTACATGTTGCCTAAATGAAATTCAAATTTCCTTTACGCGGTACCAATTAAAACAAGCAAAATTTGCCGTTAACCAATGGCGTGCGAGCTTACGCTTGCAAAAGTATATAAGCACGGTGCATTTACCATGCACTATCACACACGCTTGATATTTCTTCCGGTGCGCTACGAGTAATAGCTATCGATCTCTCTACTTGACTGTCTGCCTACGCTGACTTCTGGACTTTCGTCTGTCACGCTTTGTCATCTAATCACTTGGATTTCAGTCACAACAATCTTCTTGTTGCTGTACCACTAGTCATACAGATCGATTATCTATTAATCAGACTTCTACGTGTGCCACCCATCAGGGAATTGCCGCAGATCTTCAACAAGACAATTATGAGACTTTACACAGCAACTCACCTCTCTGGTTTCGACAACTCTACATCAGGGTGCCTCTACACGAAGGAACACCAGTCGGTCAACCAGAGCCTGCCTTAAGTGTCTAGGAGTACTTCTAGACACTGCAACACTACCACATTTTTGCCGGAGAACGCAATTTCGGCCATGATAAGGGCCACCAACAGCAACTGACTCTCATTATCTACGGCCATTAAATATTTTGCCACGTCGCATAGCATTTACTTGCAGCCGAGCATATAAAAATTGTCGAAAGTGCCAGGATTTTGTTTTTAGACTTGTTATTTTGTCACAAATCATTTTTTTTAAAATAATAAAGTGTTTCTTTTTTATTATTGTTCTGAGGAAATTATAATAAAATCGCCGTTAGCACACCGAACCATTCTGTTCTTCACCTTGTTTCGGAATATAACTTAGTCAATATCTTTTGGATTTTTCCTTGTTGTGTATAAACAGGGAAGCAACTTTTGGGAGATTTTTCTGTCGTTCAAATCTTTTCTCTTCTACGTACAGACTGCGCCAAACCGTGGAAGCAGATTTATTTCTGTCAGTTATATCGCTCAAATCTGTTTACATCAAACTGCGGAAGCAAATTTTGATTCTGATTTAGTGAAAGCAGATATTAATTCTGATTTTTCGGGAGCAGATTTCGTCAGTTTTCTGTAAAAATGTTTAAGTCAACTGAGGAAGCATATTTTGATTATGGTTGTGTGAAAGAAAATTTTGTCAGTTATCTGTAAAACTGTTTATGTTCAACCTGTGGAAAATAAATTTGATTTTGATTTTGTGGATGCAGACTTCGTCCGTGTACATCTGTGGAAGCAGTTTTGGGTTAGCCTTTTGTTATTTTTTATCTATAAGGCACGTATGTTTTAAGTATTCACATCGTTTCATGCATTTTATTTTGCTTACCTTTAATATAAAAATTTATGCTTTTAATAGCCCGTAAGATGCTTAGAATGTCAGGTTCAATTTAAGATGTTGATGTCCCTGTATGGGATGGAGAAAATGAATAATTCTTTGTGCGCGTAGACACTGCTTTCTCTCCGTTTCCAGATTATGACAGTCATCAAAAATTGCCAATGGTTTTTGCAAAACTACATTCAGAATTGCAGCAAAAGAATTATCCGAAGCTTGAGGCGATTAGGAAACCACTCAATCCCGTTTTGTGCCTCCAAGTTGAAGTGGAATCCTTGCTGGGCCTCACTGAAACAATCTTCCGCAGTCATCAAAATTGCTTGCCAGACAGCTCACAAAATCTCTCACCATAGATGACTTTTCAGATAGATGCGAGTTAGAATTTAGGGTTTTAGAACTTAAGTTAACATTGTTATCGTTTTGTTCTACCGCGCAGGATGACAGAACCACTTCCCAAAAGAGAACAATAGTGAAAATGGCTACAGTACGAGATTGGTTAGCCTTAGGGAAATATGAGCTGAATCAAGTGAGCGCACGACCTACTTAGTCAACCAAAAGACGAACTATCAGTAGGCGACAATCTAGATCCCAGCAATCTTTTAATAAATTTGCCCCAAAGAATTGTTGCTATAATCACTACAACTTTATAATTCATGTCAAGTCTGTCTCCACCTTTCAGAAGAATTTCCAAATGAGTGTCAATTTTCACAGTTGACGGGCCAGTCCTCAGAAAACAGGCGCAGTGGAGCTTCAGGATCGGGAAACGTATGGCGCAGAAAGGAAAAGAACGTACATTCTGCGCACTTACAGCATCAATGGAGCCGCTGGGAACCAATTGTTGTGTCCACCTATGTTTGATGTTCCACGAATTTGTATGTCGTCAGTGTTTATTATTAGCGTATCATCTAGACGAGCCTTAATTATGCCTAACTCGTCCGTTAAATTCTTCATTTGAGACGCCAGTGCCTGAATCAACGTTTCGACCCCATCAGAAGACATTTTTAATTGTGCCATAAATGCTTTATTTTTACTCAATTATATATAGAATTTTGCACGCACAACAAGAATCTATTTAATAAAACAAATTTACACATTAATTAATATATGTTCACATCAGCTCAACGTCTGCTTTTCTCATTGTGCTGCCTGCTTACTTCTTATCCGGGCGCTTCTGCGAGGAATTTCTGTTGAAATAATGTCTGCCCTAGATAAGACCTTTTGCTCATTATTTGTCTTAAAGGTGGCTATTGCCACATCTTCCCCCCCTCAGGAATCGGCTTTCGCACTCTGCTTAAACGATCCAGTGCAATAGCTCGTGGTCCATCGGGCAGGCTAACAAAAACAGTATTGTGCTCGGCGTCCACCCTCTCCACGCGATACGGCCCATCATTGACAGCCTGCAGTGCCATGGGCTCGACCCTCGCTACCATGACATAATCGCCGACCTTTAGGCGAGTGCGTGTCGGTTGCCTTGCATAGCTTTGTCGCTGTGTGGCGCCTACATATTCAGTTAACTGTTTTAGTCGTTCCTGAATATCCGCTATGGTGCAGCGCTCATGGGACCCTTGGATTACAGGTTCACCTGGCAGTCTTATGTGTCCTCCATAGACCATGGTCGTTGGAGCGAATCCTGTCGCTGTTGAGACTGTAAAGCGCATGGCCCGCTCAACCAAATGTAATTTGTCTCTCCACGTTCCCGGGCTCTCGTGGCACCAACATCGCAGTACCTCTTTCATCGTCCTATGTGCGCGCTCAGCTGTTGCATTGGTTTGCGGGTGATAAGTGGTTGTGCGGGAATGCTTTATGTCAAGGTCTTTGCACCACTGATTAAATTCTTTCGACTCAAACTGTGCGCCTTGATCGGTGACAATAACTTGTGGTGCACCGAATCGACTGAGCCATCGCTCTTCTAAGCACGTTATAATCTTTTCTGTTGTGATCTTCTTCAGTGGTACAAACTCGACCCATCGGGTAAACTTATCGACCATGGAAAACACATAGGACACGCCGCCGCGAGCTACCGGCAGTGGACCTACCAGGTCGATATGCAGAAACTCGTTCCGTGCAGTGGCATTGAAAGCAATCGGAGTGACCTTTTCTCGTTTTTGTGGTTTACAACGTTGGCATGTAGTGCACTGTTGACAATAGCTACGAATTTCTTTGGACATACCAGGCCAATACAATCGTGACTGCAATGTCTCAATGAGCCGCCCAGCGCCGGGATGTCCCAACGTTTCATGCCAAAAGGCCATTAATTCTGTTCTTATAGATTCTGGCACAAACCATTGCACTGTTTGTCCTTCTTTCCGCACCAACAGGCCGTTCTGTAGACTCAACGTTTTATATGGTGCCAACACCACTGTGCCGTTTTTTAATTGATTGACTATTTCCTGACATGTAGCATCTCTTCCCTGTTCTTCAGAGACTTTTATAAGCGGCGAAACCCGCACAGCGGAAATTCTGCTGAGCGCATCGGCCGCCGCATTCTCGATTCCTGCTCTATGATGAATTGATATATCGTACTCTTCTAGCTCTTCAATGGCTCGATGTACTCGTTTCTTCTCAATACCTAGTGATCTCCAATGCACTAGCGCTTTGTTGTCGGTAAAGACGTCCACGTGTCCCCCTATGACAAAATATCTAAACTTCCGTAGCGCCCATTGTACGGCAAGTAATTCCTTCTCTGTGACGGTATAGTTCTGTTCCGCCTTAGTAAGTGTGCGACTTATATATTGCGCAGGACGTCCGTCAGCTTGTAACACCGCTCCTATCCCAATATCTGACGCGTCTGTAACAATTGACATATTACCTACCGGGAAAGTCAAAATAGTTGCCTCTATTAATTTCTGCTTGTCTAGTACAAACGCTTGTTGAGCCTCCTCCGTCCAACGAAATGGTATCTTAGCACTAGTTAACTGAGATAAGGGCTGTTGTGTAACCACCATCCCTGCGAGGTATGGTCTATAGAAATTCACCATACCAATAAACCGGCGCAATTGTTTTCTAGTAGTAGGCACCGGATAATCCTTGATCGGTTGTACATTAGAATCTAACGGCATGCATCCGTCCGCTGAGACTAAGTGTCCCAAGAACCGCACTTCTTGACCTATCTGTACCTTTTCTGGATTAAAATGTAATCGCCATTCTACTGCTTTGGCCAACATCTTCTGCAGCCTCACACGTAATTCGTGTTCAGTAGTGGCCCATATAATAACATCGTCTACGTAAGCTGTTGTACAAGTTAAGTCAGACACGAACGAGTCCATCATCCTTTGGAACACTTTCGGTGCGTTTTTAAGGCCAAATGGTACCCGGGTGAATTGGAAATGACCTTGGGGTACTTGTACCGCTAACTTCCATCGGTCTTCGGGCCGCACGCCTATTTGCCAAAATCCCTGTTTAAGATCAAGCACGGCGAACCATTTGCCTCCCGCTAGCTGTAAGAACAGATCACGCAGAGCCGGCATGGGATACGGGTCCGGTTTAGTTACTGAGTTCAATTGCCTAAAATCAGCCGCCGGTCGGAGCGAACCATCCTTTTTCGTAACATAAACCATCGGAGCACGAAAAACAGATGATGACGGTTCAAGAACGCCGGCTTCTATCATTTCTTGGGTTGCTCGAGTCGCTGCTTCTAATTTCTTGGGAGGGGCACCATATACTTTTGGTGGTTCGTAACCATCATTTAGTTCTAACCATAACTTAAACTGGTCGACCGTCGGCCCTGGACGCTCGCTACAATCAGGCAGTTGGAATATACTGTTATATTGGTTTTGAAGATTCTTCCACCACTCAGGCAGACAACTGGTCTCCTCTTGAATCTTATGGTTACCTATAGACTTTATTGATCTTATTCCTTCAGGCCGCGATAGGTATACCCGTTTATTTTGACAGTCTATCGTCTTAACCCATTTTCTAATGAAATCAAGTCCCAATAAGGGCGTCTGCGTATTCGAAACAACAAAAGACATATGATAGACCTTTTCATTTATTAACAACTTTGTGTCCCACTCGCCCACAGCCACCATCGATGCGCCCGATGCCTGACATAAACTTGCTTTCGTAGGTTTTATATTGTTCAATGGCCAAGTCAATGGTAGTACCGACACATCTGCTCCAGTATCCAATTGCATTATTACTGGCTGTCCGTTGAAGAGTTCTAAAAATTTAACTTTAATGAAAATTCTTACATTTGGCAGTGTTTCCCACACTTCCTTTTCTTCACAAGCCATCTGGTTCGGACCACTTTTTGGTTTGTTCTGCTGGTCTTCCTTCGATCTACCCGTCGGAGCCACCAAAGGATTAATTTTTGTGCCTTGTTCTCTGCCTCCATTATTTGTGAGATTGTTCACCCTGTTACCCCACTGCACTGGTCGTTCTCGAGGGGCAGTACATGGGTTTTGTTGCCGCTTATACGCCGTATTCGTCGGAGCCGGAGTCCTTATATACTGACTTTGCTTCCAGGCCACTGGCTGTTGCCTTCTGTCGCGGAACTGTTTATTATGACGCGAAGAATTCCAATACGGTATGTCGCTCATCTCAGATGTTGTAACTGTACCCATGCGTGGAGATGCAGCTGCCATCTTATTTGTCATTATGGCCGAGCTTTGAAGAGCCTGAAGTCTCTCTTCAAGGCCTCCTGGGCTGCTGGATATTTCTCCGTATCTAGTAGAATCTAGCAGCATGAACATGATGGCCTCATGTGGTTGCAAGCCTGGTAAAGACTCGGTAAGCTTCGAGAACCACCGCTTGATACGTGCCATGGTATCCATGGGCATCTCACCCTTTAATGGTGTCAGGCTGTATAATTCTGAGAACACTTCTTGAGGCCTGGCCCGGAAATGATCCAACACGCGTCTTTTGTATTCTTCATATGTGAGGTCAACTGGCAATTCCAATTGGACAGCTACTGTCCGGTCCACTAATTCCTGTACAGCTACACGCACAATAGGTGCTTCCAATGTAAATTCTTGGGCTCGCACTGATGCTTCAAATTTTTCGAACCACAACTGTGGCCTTTCCACATCTAGTGGTGCCAACATCGGCTTAAACTCTGATGACGGTCTGAAATAACTCGTCGATTCGGCTGAAAACGCTGGCATATTAACTCCTGATTCCTCTTCGGTGCGGTGGCCATTGTTGTGTCCACCTATGTTTGATGTTCCACGAATTTGTATGTCGTCAGTGTTTATTATTAGCGCATCGTCTAGACGAGCCTTAATTATGCCTAACTCGTCCGTTAAATTCTTCATTTGAGACGCCAGTGCCTGAATTCAACGTTTCGACCCCATCAGAAGACATTTTTAATTGTGCCATAAATGCTTTATTTTTACTCAATTATATATAGAATTTTTTACGCACAACAAGAATCTATTTAATAAAACAAATTTAGACATTAATTAATATATGTTCACATCAGCTCAAAGTCTGCTTTTCTCATTGTGCTGCCTGCTTACTTCTTATCCGGGCGCTTCTGCGAGGAATTTCTTTTGAAATAATGTCTGCCCTAGATAAGACCTTTTGCTCATTATTTGTCTTAAAGGTGGCTATTGCCACACCAATCACTTACAATCTGGCATTCTCATAGAATATTTTCGTCCTTGCCGAATATGCCACATAGATAGCAAAATTGACAATGTCATACGTAATGACCAGCTTAATTGTTTTTATGGCCCGTCCAAACAACCTAACGAAATTTTGCATCATCTGGATTTTAGAACTGGCAAATAATTCATCGTAGACGCAGGTGCAGCAATTTCAGTTCCAAAGGGTGATTCTATAGCCGAGATTTCTCTAGGCGTTTTAATTGCAACAGCTACAGGGGAGCCCGTACCTACTTATGGTTGTCGCTATCGCACACTCCAAATAGGTTTACGGCGTCGAGTTACTCACAACTTCAAACACCATAAAAGGCATTGATTTCCTGTTGAAATATCTGCTCATTGCTGATCTTGCCATTCAAAATATCATCGACCTCTCCACCGGACTTGAGCAAAGTTTTTGGACACTTGACTTCGTGCGTTTGGAATTACAGGTCATTCAGCCTAACCCAGTGCACCATTCAGCATAGATATCAACATCTCTTCGAGAACACAAGTCGTTTTTCGATCTCAGCAAGTCAGAGATACGAGTTGTATCAATAATCACATTTGAGACTAAGAACGCACCAATGGTCCGATATAGGGCTGGTATTAATTCAACAGAATGTCCTCGCAAAAGCGCCCGTATTAAGATAAAGCTGTCAGCACAGTAATAGAAGCAGACTTCAAGTTGAAGTGAACATAAAATATTTCATATTTGTAAATTTGATTTACTAAATTGATGCTCTTTATCCGAGCAAAATCCTATATATACGTGATTAAAAATAAAACGTGTGAAATTTATAGATGGCTTCTGATGAGTTGTAAACGTAAATTAAAAGAATGGTTGCACAAATGAACAATTTGACTGCAGAATTAGGTATAATTAAGTCTCGACTAGATGATAAATTTGTCGGGTGGAACGCAACGACCGGAGAGAGCGTGCTTGTGGTTTTCAACATTTTCCTCTACTTTCGAAGGATATCGGGTTTTATTTTGTTTTTATTTTCAGTTTCTCGGGATTTCTTGTCTGATTTCTTCTCCAGGATACTCCAGGAATCTACCTACACATTATTTTGTAATCTACCTTCAGTTATCAAGGATCTATTTCTAGCCCACCCGATTTTTCCGTTTATTTCTACATTTTAATACCTATTCTTTTTCGCTCATCAATACTCATTATTTTCCTCTCTTTTACCGTAATCAACATTAATTCTACTCTTCTATCTAACTCCACCATGAACCAACTTTCGTCGCCAGCCCCCATCTCCCCGTTCCTCACCCAAAAGATTATCTCCAATATTTCTGATCTCCAACAGCAAATGGCGGACATCACAGGATTACTTGGAGCACTGACTGGCAACCTTTCAGTCTCCTCAGTTCAGCCCCATTTGTTGCGTCAAGCGGATGCGTTTCTGAATGGGGTAGCCAGGGAGGTTGCCCTGCGAAACCACAACAAGCTAAACCTCTTTCTTTGGTCTCCGCGCCCCCTACTCTCAAAGGACGATCTGACCTCAGATCTCATCAGTCAAATAGGGGAAAACTTTAGCCACCTTAAAGAGATCTCCTCGGGAAAGGGTCGAGCCTTCATTCTCTCCTCGCACAAAAGACTGTCTGACGATGTGGTTCGTCATCTCAAATTACACTCGCCCATCTTAACACCCGGACAAGTCAAACTCAAACGAGACTACAATCTGCTACAGAGGACTCTAGAGAAAGCCCAAACTCACAAACCGGACACCACCCTTCCTCCAGCTCATCACGCCTTTCTGGGCTGGAGCAACCCAAAGAAAAGCTGTTCAGTTCACGGCGGAATCCTTGGCGACGCACCTTCCTCCAGTCCACCCCTACTCACACCTTCCCGATTTGAAGGCCTTCCTCTCACCTTTAGCCCTTACTCCGCAACCAGTCCCCCCACACTATCTCAAGCTTTACCACGTCGTCGTGGCCGACCACGCCGCGCTAAGCCTCCTAATAACGCATATTCTCTCCCAAACTCGTCCGCCGGGTCCACATCCCCTCGACAAATTACCTTTGTGACAGATGCTATGACCCAGAAACCGAAAAAACGTAAGTCTACTAAGGCCAAGCAAAACTTCGACCCAGCCCCATCAACTTCGTCTCCCCCTACTGGATCCATCATCGACCCCACCCTGGACAGTTCCGCCCCAGCTCCTGATCTTTCTCTGTCCCTGCTCGCCCCCTCAACGCACCTTCCGAGTGCCCCCTCGAACCCAGATATCTCGCCCCCCTCTTGCTTTCAAACCCTACAACTGCCTCACCCACCTGATAAACGCGGGACAACAGAAATACAAATCGACGCTGACCACTCTATACTTGTCAACGAGCGGTCTGTCACCCTCATCAGCCCTAGATCTCGCTCCACCCGCCAGCGGAAAGCCCCCGCACGCTTCTCCTCCCCGATCAAACCATCCCTCTCTCAAAGCGCTCTCAGCAATCCTCATCAACTGCAGGTCACTTACGCCTAAAATTAATCAACTACGAGCCTCTCTGTCCTCTAACGAGATTGACATATGCGTTCTTGTTGAGACTTGGCTGTCCCCTTCCATCCACTGTGATGATCTTTTTCTCATTCATGGATACACGTTCCTTCGTAGCGACAGAACTGTCGGTCGTGGGGGCGGACTAGCTGCCTATGTCCGATCCCTTCTTATGCCCAAACGCTTGTCGACATCGAACTCTCAATTTTTGGAATTTTCTCGTTTCAGCTACAAATCCATAACCAAAGCATATCTACCTGCGTTGTCTACAGACCCCGTAATATCTCACTCATCGACGACACTCGCGGGGCCCAACTCCTTTCCACTCATTTCTCTTTACACTCTGATCGGTACGTCGTTGTGGGTGATCTCAACCTCCCCATGACTAACTGGCATAATCTAGCTTCCGAAAGTCACCCACTGCTTCGACTCTTCGCGGATAACCTGCTACACCAATTCGTGCATTTTCCTACCCGAGGGAACAACCGACTGGATTGTGTACTCTCCAATAACGAGGTGACCGATGTTCGCTCTCGGGAGATCTTCCCCAACCTTGATCACTGTCAGGTATCCTTCTTCTTACCTCATTTATCCTTCACCCCTCGAGAAGACACCCAATCTTTCAGACGATTCACCAACTGGGAAGAATTCCGCCGACTCTGTGACACAGTTAGCTGGAGGGACCTCTTTCTCCCAAACAATCTCTCCTCGTGCTTTTCCGAAGTCCATAACATCCTATCCTCCCACTATAACTCCGCCACCTCTATTCAACAAGTATACTCGACGAATAAGTTGAACGCTCTGTTTAAGGCACGTGACAACCTCGCACGCAACTCTCGTCTACGCACATCGTCACTTGCCCGGGCCCTCGCTCTGAGACGCATTGATGGGCTCATTAAACAGGCTATCAACAAACAAGCGCTCCACATCGAAAAACGCATCTGCTCAGTTCCTAATCCCCGGGCAAAGTTCGCCATCATCAAACACCAATTGCTGCAAAAGCCTAAAACCTCGTTTATCAACTTCTCTCAGTCGGGCGACCCCTGCTTCGCCAATGATTATCTGACTCACCTTCTCGACTCCTTTTCCACTCCCACTCCGCCTGTTGAGATGTTAGACAACGGAGACACCGAGAACCTACGCTGGTTCCCTATCTCTCCGGCTTCCGTCGCCCAAGCAATTAAAAACATTAAATCTAAACACCAATTTGATCAATATGGAGTCTCGGTCAGTATGATTGCCCTTCTAGGCTGGAACGCCTTCTCTCTGATTGCAGATGTTATTAATCATTGTCTCGAAACCACCTATCTTCCCCCGGACTGGCTCAATTCGACGATCTCTCCCATCCCTAAAAATGGCACTTCTTCGATCTCATCATTTAAAGATCTCCGCCCCATTACTATCGTTCCTTCTTTCACCAAAATCTTCGACAGGATCTTATACAACCTAATCTACCCCTCCATTAAGTCTCATGTAAACTTCTATCTCTTCGATGATCAACATGGCTTTCTGAATGGCCGCTCCTCTTCCACCAACTTAGTTAGTGTTCTCGATCATTGCTACTCCTCCTTCTCTAAAGGGCTTCAGTGCACCCTCCTATTCCTGGATATTTCCAAGGCTTTTGACTCGCTATCATTTTCAGCAATCGAATCCGCCTTACTGAGAAGCGGTATCTGCGGCAACGTACTCAATCTTATTAGTTACTATCTCCGAAACTGATATGCGACAGTAAAAGTTGGCAGTAGTCACTCGAGGCCAGCCCATATCAGATCCGGTGTTCCCCAGGGTTCCGTACTTGGTCCCATTCTCTTCAACCTTACGCTCGCGCACATACAGGTTGATGACAACCTTTTCAAACTGTTCAAATATGTGGATGACATGGTTATCGTATTCAGCAACTCCAAAACATCCAACTCCTTATCCCTTATATCGGAGCTCTTATCCTCGCTCCACTCGCAGCTCAGCAGAATCGGCCTCAAACTAAATCCCACCAAAACTCGCATAATGAAACTCTCCTCTGATCCATTCTGCTCTATCCTGGTTGCCAACTACCCCCCTTGATATAGAAATAATAGATTCGGCCAAACATCTTGGCATTCACTTCTCAAAATCCCTAGACTTCTCCCTACACCTTACACACACTAGCTCCAAACTCTTCAAATGGGCCCGTCTGATCTGTTTTAAGACTAACAATCCCACTCTCCAACTCACGTTATTCAAGGTCTACGTTCTGCCCCTCATTTTCTACACCAGCGAATTCTACTGTCCTCTCACCCTCGCCTCCTCCTATACTATTGAACAGATATCCTCCAGATTTCTAAAACGAGTCTTCATGAAATGCCAAAACTATAGGGAACGCCTTCTTCTGGCAAACCTTCTTCCGCTTTGGTTCACCCGTCACCTTTGCGTCATTTCTTTTATCCACAAGATCACAACCTGCTTACCACTCTCCAATTTTGCCCACCCCAGTCACCACTATGCCACATGTTCTAGTAACTCTTCTATCCAAGCCTACCATACCCCCACCATATTTAAAAAAAATCTATCTCTTCTCCAAAGCCACTAATGTCTTCAACGCTCTCCCAACAGACATAAAACTCCTACCCCAGCACGAATTCAAAAAGGCAGCCCATCAGTACTTCTTCAACAAATTTCTATGTGATACGACCGATTGGAAACGAAACTGGTTCCTTCTCAATCCATAACATTTACTTCACCCCAGGCTATCCTCTTTACTTAGGGTTAAATCCACCAGGCAGCCATCTTCCACTCTACCTCTCTTGTCTTATTCTTTTCTTCTAGATTCACTAATACCACCTCTCAGCCCATTCCTAACTCCATTATATCCACGTTGTGGATACTCTACTACGTTTTGCTCATCCAACTCTTTTCTTTCTTTCTTGTTTCAGCGGGGGACCGGAAACCCAACAGCCCTACTGATCCACCAACGGTTCGCTTCGGACTTCGACTCTCCCTGGTCTTCTTTTAATCACAATCACGTTCTACGGATGCCTGCGATCCCTGCAAGACTCGCTCGCCTCAATCCTGCTGACTCCATCCACGTCCATGCTTTGCTCCATCAATTCAATCGTCACGACAATGGTCTCCATCGGTCGACGTCTACATCCGGGCCGCCATCATTTCATCTTCATCTTTTTTTTCGATCCCACATTCACCTTGAAGATCTGATACTTCACGGACTATCTCCAATTGATCTTGTCTAGTCAAATGGAACTTCGCTTATATATATTTTTCACCAGATTGAACTATCTTGATGTTAATGATAACTTTTCCCTTCCCCAACCCCTCCCCCTGCTATTAAATACTTTGCTAGTCACAATTCCACTCACCTCCACATATCCTACCCTTGATTTGTTATTTCAATGGTCAGGCAAGTTGGCCTTTGATGCCAAATAAATGTATTGTGTGTGTGTGTGTGTGTGTGTGTGTGTGTGTGTGTGTGTATTATTATATATATAAAGACAAGTAATGCATCTGTAGAGGCTCCAAAACTTAGTTAATGAGAACCCCATAGATGCCAAGTTGGTTTCAGTTTTAATACACATATTTGATTCTGATAAGCTAGCATTCTCGTCCATATTTATTAAGTTCATGCCTGCAATATCTTGAGCTAATTTGTTAGTCTTCTCAAACTTAAGATAAGCTTCCATGTTGATCGAATTTAAATATATTTTTGATAACCTCTTATTAGGCAACAGACTGTGTAACTCTTACATAGCAATACGCCCGAATCAAATAATCTGGAAATAAATAAGACGCCAAAACCAGAATTATTAAGTTACCTGTCCAGAACGTCCCCAATATGTACGATTCAAAACAATAAAATGATAGCAAGTTTATATTGTGACGATCAAAACTTTGTACACTAAAATGTAGAGAATAGCAAATGCAGCTTACTAAATAAAGTCACTCAAGGTCAGTTACTGATTACCAAACTGAAATTTTGCACACTTAAAAAGTATATATACTGCAAAGTATTTAAACAAATAATGTTCTAGAAAATGAAAGAATAATGATTTTTAAAATTTTCGTTTCAATCAGCCACGGTGGTTTAAATTTATCAATAAATTTCACTTTAATTTTGTTGGAGGAAATATCTTCTTCTACATACACCCCCCTTCTCAAAAAAGACGGCTAATAGTAGACGTAATCATCATTCTTTGGCTGACGTTGTACCCTTCCAGAAAGAGTTGCGCATAATGGCGCCCTTGAAGTCGACATCGCACCCTGTACAGTTGTCACTGGCACTGCTACTTCGCCTGATGTTGACAGATTGTTTTGATCTTGTAACTCGGTAGAATATGGTGCTGATATGTTCGACAACGCGTCTTGTGAAAGTTGCTGCTTTGTGTTATATGCCTGCGTGACATCAGATTCGTCCATAAAACGATGGTCATTCAACTCATCTGGTAATTCAGTCCTATCGTCATTCCCGATAAATTTGGAAATGCAACGATCCAAAGTAACACAATCCTCAATGCCATTTACCTCTATGACGACATTTTTATCAGTCATCCCCTTGACCTTATATGGTCTTTTGTAAAATGGTGTCAGGCAGTTCTTCCTATTTTCATTAGTTAAATAAACATACGAGGCCGATCTAGGTTCAGAGGACATACGGAATTTGGTTTTTACTTTTCTAGTCTTGGTCGGAGCCAAGAGATACATCTTATCTCTAAGTGTCCCTACAAACCAATCTACATATCTAGAAGCCCAATCAAGACTACTTGGAGTTTCAATTAAAAGATCTCCAGGCAAACTTAATGGTTCTTTATATACCAATTATGTTATTGAAGTTCCTAATTGTGCCCTAAATCTATTGCGCTTAGCAAGTAATACTATAGGAAGATCGTGTATCCAGCTTGTTCCACTAGTACACTTTAACGCAGCTTTCACTCCACGATGCAGCCTATTTACCATCCCATTTGTTCCCATGACATTGAGAGAACTTACGAAAAGCTCTGACATAAATTGACTACCGCGATTACTAGTGACTTTTTCCGGAACACCATAACGCGATATCACATTATGTAGGAACGCGAACAAGACTTCTTGCGCTGTCATATCTTTTAAAATCGCCACTTCGAATTGGAGACTAAAACGATCTATCATTGTTATCAAATAATTTTGACCGTTGACTTCAGGAATTTAGGCAATGTCTATGAGTACATGTCTGAACCATCCATTTCGTATCCCAATATTCTATATCTCGGTTGTGCTATGTTTCCACACCACACAAGTTTGACCCTTGGCAAAGGCTCTTACCTATAACCGTATGTCTCTAGACATGTGCAGCCATACGTATCAGATCGACATCTGCCTCATTTGGTCTGCTAAGTGCATCTGCTACTACATTCTCTTTACCAGCAATGTGAGAGACAGTGAAATCGAACTCTGCTAATGGGGGTATTTGGGAATTCAACCTGCAAGTAAATATCCTTCGCTTTTTTACCAAGTATGCTTATCAACGGCTTGGGATCTGGCAAAAATTTTAACTGATAACAGTCTAAATAATGTCACTTAGCATTTCCTTGGACCTGTGGAATTTTTCTCGGTCTTCCTGACTCAAGCTGATAGGCCGTTCTCTTGATCGTGCTCTTGTTACGTGTGCGATGGCGTGTTAACAATCCTAGAATTCCGGCTTGACCTGGAATGAATCGTCTGTAATAGCTGATCATACCCAGGAATCTTTGCAACTAGCGCATGGTTCGGGGCTCCGTTACGTCTCTAATAGCTTGGATTTTATCTTGCAAAGTTTTAATTCCGTCTTTGGAAAGTATATGACCAAGATACTTAACTGAAGTGCATCCGATGTTACTCTTATTATGTTTGACCACTAATCCATTTTGTTCCAGCCTTGTCAAAACCGTTTCCAAATGCTTACGATGTTCATCACGAGACCGACTAAAAATAATTATGTCGTCTATGTACACCATCAAAAATGGTCAATTTGGATGGATTTCTTTAGCCAAACGCTGGAATATCTGACTGGCGATCTTCAAACCAAAAACCTTCGAATAAATTTGGGCGACCCCCCTCCTGGAAATCTGACTGCGGTGAGTGTTATAGAACTTTACTCCATCGGTATCTGATAGTATGCTTTCTGGAAATCTAAGGTTGAATAAACCTCTTATCCCATTATATCTCTGAGTATGGTACTCTGGTTGGGGAGAGGATAAGAATCACCCTTCTTCACTGAGTTTAATAGAAGATAATTTCCACAAACCCTCCATTGACCCGGTTCATGTTTGGGAACTCTTACTATTGGGGAAGCAAAATTGGAATTTGGACTTCTAAAAATTCCCTCTTCGCGCAATTGGTGAAATTTACACAGCAAATTGTTGCTTGTTTTGTGCCAACATTTGGGCCTTTGCTGAACAAGGGAATGGAGCCACCAATTCTATTTGGTATTCTACTCCTGGCACTATATGGTTGAAATACTTCATGCTTTTTCTCGATGATATCGGCAAAGTCACTTGCGACAATAGGACGATGTTCTAACAGCCGAAGTGTCGGACTCAGTGTGTGTTAACACTCCTACGTCTTCTGGGATAGTCTTCATTTTGGGGTCTAATATCACTTTGAAATGAGCCAAGAAATCCATCTCAATGACATGGTCCTTGACATCGGGTACCAGGAAGTTCCTCTTAAAGGAAGATTTCTGTCCCAAGGTTTCCGACAGTCCTTTCATCCCAATAACTCTTATCTGACTTCCATTGGCGGCCCATAGTTGATAATCAAATGTGGGGCAATCTGCTTCCACCACATCTGGCCTAACTATGCTTATTTCAGCACCTGTGTCGATGAGAAATTCCAGTCAAGTTAATTCATCTTTAATAATGTATTTATTGCTGGATACTCCGACAATGTTTTCCAGATCTCCACTTAGGAAAAATCTGACACTCTTGCTTCCTGTTTTGGTGCTTTTTGCTATTGTCGCATCTTTTGCTTTCACCTTAAGTATGCTGTTTATATGCTGTTTTATCCTTTACGCGGTGATGAATTCCTCTCTTCTGGTTTAGTGCTTCCTTTCCATTTGGGTTCACCTAAACGAGAGTATATGCAATTTTCTCCTTGGTACTCCGCACATCGTCCATATTCACAATGTGCCTTACACCATCCGCGCGGCCCATCGAAGCGTGGATGCGAGTGACTACCTCGACGCCTAGTATTTCTATCATGACTCTGAAGTTACGAAATAGCTCTCGCCATATCATCCATTTTTTATGTATACCTGCAACTTCTCTACATAAGTAACGCAAAATTTCTTTTAGCGTCGGGATGGTTTTGGTATCTGCTTTATCTGGCTGCACCATGACAGAATCTTCCGTTACAGCATTTACTAGCGGTTCTTGCTGTCTATAAACCCCGTTTAGCCCTCTGAGTTTACTTGATCAATCAAAATTCATTGTTTTAAATACATCTAGTGTGGATCTAAGCCTGGATAGTAGGTCAGCTGTAAAAATAAAATTCACCACATCTCTAGATATATCAAAACGAACGCTTTCACACAAAGGCATTCATAAAACTATGATGGTAGTTGACGCTCTATCTTTTCTAGACGTAATTATTCGCACATTTGTGCCGACCTTCCAGGTTGATATCTCAGTTGAATTTCGGCCATTAGCAACTCAAATAAATTATACTGTTCTTCTTCCACAGTTCTGTTTCTAAAGTTATCCTAGGTGCTTCTGATGCAGCAAACTTTTCAAAAGGCTTTACAATCTGGTAAGCTTTAAATATCATTTGAGCATCGCCGACCCGAATTGAATGTTTTCCGGATTTATACGGTGGTAGACTGAATATTTTGGACTGGCGCGGTCGCCATATTTTGTAGAGGTACCAAACCTATTAATTAATGAGAACCCCATAGATGCCAAGTCGGTTTCAGTCTTAATTCACCTATTTGAGTCCGACAGGCTAGCATTCTCATCCATATTTATTAAGTTCATGCCTGTAATATCTTGAGCTAATTTGTTATTGTCCTCAAACCTAAGATTAGCTCCCTGGTAGATCGAACTTCAGTATATTTTTGATAACCTCTTATTAGGCAACGGACTGTGTACTTCTTACATAGCAATACGCCCAAATCAAATAATCTGGAAAGAAATAAGACGCGAAAAACAGAATTATTAAATTATCTGTTCCAGAACGTCCCCAATATGTACGATTCAAAACACTAAAATGATAGCAGGTGTATATTGTGAAGATCAAGAATTTGTAAACCAAAATGTAGAGAATAACAAATGCAGCTTGTTAAAGAAAGTCACGCCAGGTCAGGTACTGATTACCGAATTCTAAAATTACGCAACATTCAACAGTATATATACTGTAAAGTATTTACACAAAGAATGTTCTAGAAAATAAACGAATAATTTCTTTCTAAATAATATTCGTTTTAATCAGCCACGGTGGTTTAAATTTATCATTAAATGTCACTTTCATTTTGTTGGAGGGAATAACTTCCTCTACACATCTAACTTTACACATGGAAAGCATATAAGTAATTGTAGGTCGATCTTTCGTAAATCTATGTTGGCTTGTATCCAAATCAAACGGCAACATAAATTCTAAATGATCAAGTAACAGTCGATCTATTATCTCCAAAAATGAAGGGATAATAGAAATTAGTCTATAATCATTGGCGCACGTTGGTTTGCTTGCCTTAGGCAACGCTTTAGCTACGTTTGTTAGAATATCGATTTGTATTCCATCCTTCAAAATTCTGTTCATAAACATGCAGAGCGTTTTCATAGAAATAATTGAAGTAGATTAGATACAGTTTGTGGCGGAGAACTAATATTTATTAGGTGTTGCGCAACGCCTAATATAAAATTGAAGTAGGCTATCAATAGATATACCAAGGAGATATTTTTGTTTTTTAGATTTTATTTTTAACATTATTTTTATTAACGCAACACGGTTAATAAAAAAATCCTGGTTCCTAGTTACCTAAAAGATCAGTTAGATACATAATAAGGCTTTTATTTTGCGGATTACATTTCAAATTGCCAAATAATTCCTCCAATACACATTCATTCTCAGTTTTATTCACCGGTATTATGAGCTTTTATTTCTTTTTATATTTACTGTAATTAATTAACAGTTTGTATACCAGTCTGGGATTGCTCTGTAGTTTACCAAATATAATTCATTCTGATCTTTGTAGCTCTTCGAAAATCTAAAAAGGCCCCACTAGTAGGAATCATCGAATATATATTATGCACTGGTACAGTTGGTAAAAAAGTTATATTTTTTTTTGAAGGAGATCTCGATGAGATTCTGATTATAACAGTTTGTCATTATTGATGAATTAAGTGTTGTCTTCATATTTGTTGTGTCGCTCATGCGATCAAGGCTTTCATTTGTGCAATCAATACTCTTTAAAAATTTTCAAATCTGTCAGAAGCCATCTTGTTTAACATAACACAAATGCCTTCTTTTTAATCCATTATTTATAGGACTTTTCTCGTGTAAAGCGCATTTACTTAATATAGCAAAAATATAAATATTTTTATTTTATTTTCACTTCTGCGGGTCAAATGCTGCTTCCATCATTTTGCTGACTGCTTAATCGCTTGCACTTCTGCAAGGACTTCCTGATGAATTCATGCCAGCCCCAGATATAACCCTTAGTGATTTCTCGGAGTCAATGGTGGCTATTGCAAGACTAAGTGTTTTTAAATCCTTAATAGACACGAGTGCTGAGGTTAGAAAAATTCGATTCGGATTGGTGGCAACATATTGCCCCACATTCGAATATTAACTTTTGGCCGCCAACGGAATTTCAATTACGTTGAAAGGCATCAATGGATTGTAAATAACAATGGAATAGACATCGTCCTTCACGTGGAAATTTCTTGTCGCCAACACCAGAGAAAAAAACCATTGGGATGGATTTATTTATCCATTCCAACCTGGCGTTAAATAAGAAGCAGGAAAATATGGGATAAAGCACGGGGGCAATGACAATTAATGAGACTGGGACCTTTGCTGGTTATATCAGTTCACCCACTTAGACCCGTCATCACCGAAGAATTATCGAAAATCGTCGAGAGAAATCGGAAATGCCAAGCGCAATAAACAAAAGATAAGAATAGAACAAAAATAAAGTTATTGTCATCCTTACTCACTTCTGCTTAGTCTTAAACGTTAGGACAACACAAAAAACGGATCGCTATCAAAGAATTTCATCGTTTAGGGAAGGCAGGTATTTATAGACTTCCAAATTCCAACTTTGCACTATCCTCAGTGGTACTTCCAAATCCTAAATCGGAACAATGGACGCTTTGTGGTGATTTTCGTCTGTTGAAATCTTTAACAAAAGTTGATTCGCATATCTAGCAAATCAGAGTACTTGTCTCAGGGATGAAATGTAAAGCTTTAAACTAAATTAGATCTGCAGCCTGTGTATTATCATGTACCTATAGAAGCAGTGCGAATTCCTCGAATGAGGATTGCGCACATTTGTTTTCATGCCATCTGGACTAAAGAATACTAGTCAGAAATTCTAGCGTCTGGCGGATGAGATAATTCAGGAGTGTCAATTTGCTCTAGTGTACCTAGATGACAAAATTATATGTCGTCAATCACAAGAAGAACACCGCGAGCAATTGGAAACTTTGTTGTCACGGCTGAAACACTATTGTTTGATTGAAAGACCAGAGACAAGCAAAGTTGTTTGCTTAACGATAAAATTCCATTGGATTTTCATTCCTAAAGAGGGAATTAAACATTTGGAGAATAAGTTTCAGAAGATCAATAAGGTGCCCGAGCCCCGAGTGGTATGCAAACTGCTTATACTTTTGTGAATCCTCAGTTATTACCGCTATCTTATACCATTTATTGCTGGAACTTTGGAATCGTTAACTCGACCTTGGGTGCATGATACGAGTACGATCAACAAGTCATAGCTTATCAATTTAGGCCAAGATGATAAGGGGAACTTCCAGAGGAAAAAGGCCCTGTTAATTGAAATAACCACATTAGCACCTGTGGATAAGGCTAAACCGTTTTAGCTGTTTGCAAATACTTCCAATGTAGCCATAGGGTCAGTGCTATATCAGAGAGCAAAGAGTATTGTCAAGTCGATAAGAGTTTCTAATATTAAAATCTAGGATTTTGCAAAGAGATATGACACGCTCGGGATGGATTTGCTTTTTATTTAAGCTGCAGTGCTGCATTTTGAGCACTACTTGGACGGACATCAATTCACAATATTGAATGATAATAAGTCGCTGATAAGTATCCTTGGTGTGTTTATTCTCATTGAATGAATTCACAAATACTATTACTATAATCAAGGTTGCGATCTTAACGTAAACAACTAACCGATTAATTACATACATTTGTCGGTACAAACTAAGACATATATAGTGCAGAAAAGGCAATTCATCCAGTAGACCAGTTTCGTCCTTATTAAGAACTCATCACGTTCTCGCCAGAATTTGTCGCGGACAGGGCTCAAACGGTCCAAATGTATGTTGCCACACACAAGAAAGTGCACGAGAGACGTATTTCTCAAGCTATATAATTCAAGTTGTTGCCAGGACAGAACAAAGTAATAGTTATAATAATAAAAATGTTCAATTCAATATCATGTCCACAGGTAACATGGTGTCTGTCCTTTAATGACAGATTGGGGGTCGTTAGTTGGAACTTTTGGTCTACACAGATGCCATAGCGACTTTACCTAAAGTAAAAACTAACCAAGAAACATTAGTTAGCATATAAATGAAAATTGTGTGTAGTGTAGTGTGCGGCAGGGTGGCTCAGTGGTTAGAGCAGCAGATTCTAAAACAGACGTGCCCAGGTTTGAGTCCTGTCCACGGCAGATTCTGGCTAGTACGTGATGAGTGCCTAATAAGGACGAAACCGGTCTACTGGATAAATTGCCTTTTCTATACTATACAATGCTTAGTTTATACTAACATATGAAAGTAATTAATGGGTCAGGTGTTTATATCAAGATAGCAAACTTGATTATAGTAATTTTTATCACTGCCCAAGCAAACCATGTTTGTTTACTTATATAAGAATTCATAAATAACTCGTCTAGCAGAATTTGATTTTGCCACCCTATTTCTGGAAAATTAAATGTGGTCGCGAACACTCTCATCAGACCACACGAAGCGGACCTAGATCTCATCATATCGAAGTCACTCGTCTTCTCTTTTGCAGATTTAATCGATTTTACATAACAGTTGGTTGAATCGCAATTTGTTGATCCTTTAGTAGTTGTGTGGGCTACTAATTCAGCATACGCACGCAAATGAGTTTGAGATCAATTGTCAATGCGTGAAGTCTCTAGAAGACAAACTCGATCATACAACATTTGCTTAAATCTGCTATTGCGAGCATTGCACTGTGTATGTGTGGTTAGAAGCCTGACGATGATTCCGGAAAGTATGAATCAAAAAGTCGTTAATAAATGAAGCTAAGATCGTAACTCATTTCCATTGGTTCGTATGATCAATTTTGAAGCCTTCACTGGTCTATTCGGCACACAGCCACAACAAGGATGAACTCAGTTTGTGCTTTGAAATAAGAATCAATCGGATTGTTGCGAAACTGATAATGCAAAAAAACAGCTCGTGATCTCAAATCTTGGCATGCTCCACTCTTACGCCCGCACTCCAAAATCCTTCAAAAAATATCTGAATCAACTAGTTTTTTCGGAGAATTACTCCTGGTTACTGAACGAGAGCTAACTTTCCGTTGAGGATCACCAAAACCGAGAGAAATGTCATACTTTGGCTCGCAATTTTACAAGCTCGTAATACCCTTGATACACAATACACAACCCGCTTGGTCCTTGAACACCGCGCTATTCGCATTCCCGGCGCATGAAATTCGTCTGTTCAGCACAAGATTGTAACCTAACTTTGCCAGAATTTTTGATCATTTGTTTAATTAAACACCTATCTCTATGGACACGATGCTTTTAAAAATTAATCGTAATTCCGGCTCATTTTACAAGTCTGCCTTTACGGCACATAATTTTGATTCACGTATTCGGTACAATTTATTCAATCTGTTGAGTTTCTTTGTCCACTAATTTTAATTTATCGAATACATCCAAAATTGTTCTTAACCTTGCAGTAAATTCACCTATTAATATATGATCAACAACTTCATGAGAGATATCAAGCCCAATATCTCAGCACGCAGTCTGTCATAAAATTTTGATGGAAGTTGGTTTCCCATCTTTTTCGGACGTATTAAGTCAATCCATTGATAAGTTCCTACTAGTTGTTACCTCCTATTAATCTTTTCCACAAAAAGCTTAAATGAATGATATGGTTTATTTTTCATAGTGTATCTCCTAAATGTGGATAAGTTCTTCTTTACCACGACGTGACAAATATTTATATTAGGCCAGTAATCCTTCTTATTTTGAAAACCCATTCAATTCTGTTGTCTGATATGTACATAGGGAGTTCTATATTGCTATAAGTATGGTAGCGAATTTTGCTGTCTTCAACTTTTGACGACCTTTCCATATATTGGATTCTGAAAAGGTCGCCACCTTTTGTTAGGCTCTTTGATCACTACTATAGAAGAGCAACTGGGAAGCCAGACTCGTATTTCTAATATTACCAGAATGATCATCACATTGAAGCTATCAATAACAAGAAAGTTGAACACACTAATTTTAACAAGATCTTTATTAAGCGTGATAAAACATTACTCCAACGGAAATTGGCAAAAGCAAAATAGCTGAAGAACAATCAGGAGCAAATACGATCTACTTCAGAGCACGCTAATATCAAGAGTTCATCAAGTGATTCAAGAATTACAAAACCGATGTATTGTTATTGAATGTTTTTGACAGCGCGGAGAGAAGTAGTGTAACCTCACAACCCAGCAAAAGAACTGTTAGAAACAATCAAATTGAACCATTATAAACCGAAAACTGTTTAGATAAGCCACATACTGCATATAATTTATTTTATGCCAACTTTAGAAGTGTTAACAACAAAAACTTTTGCTGTGTGATTTTATTATAACTTATAATATTCTTTGAAAATTGGCTCGGCAAGAACATTAAAAATCACGAATTTGACATGCCACATTATTCTTTATTTAGAAAAGACAGATCGTTGGATAAAAGAGGTTGAGGAGTACTTATTTATAGTAAATCTATTTTAAATGCGAAAGTATTACATAATAGCAAATATTGTACTGTCATTGATTTTATATGTATACAAATCGATAATTTGATCCTAACAGAAGTTTACAAAACGTAGTATGCTGGTTTAAATAAGGACAAAATATCTGCTTATTCTTTCCAATCTATTTTGGACTGCCATGATTATAATGTGGTGGTAAGTGATTTGAACAACATGTATGACCGTGAAATAATCAATCTTTTTTTCTAGTAATGATCTAAAGCAGATTATAAAGGAATCAACTAGAGCTTTGGAATGCTTAGAATATGTATATTTAAAAATTAAGGCGGTTAACTCACAAAGTTATGTAGTTTTAAACTATTTTAAAGAATTCGATCACAAACAAATTATTTTACAATGGAACAACTTGAGTAGCAGAAGACAGAAACTTAATTTTGAGAATGCACCCATGCAATGTTACAGAATCAAATGGAACTTTTTTAGAGAGTTAATCGAACTGATTGATTATGAAAGTTTTTACATTATGAAAATTGATGAATTTGTTTCTTCTTTTTCAATGTATTTATCCGATATATTTCAAGCATCTACGTTTACGGATATTATACCAAAGAAAATCAGTAGGAAATTATGGAAACTAACCATTAAACGAGATAATACAATGAAGTGTAATCTTATCGATAGTATTTAAAAAATAAGGTTAGATTTGATTGATAATGAAATTAATTCATCATTGCTGATAATCCTTCAAAGTTCAGAAAGAATCATTTTTGGTAAATTGAAGTGTAATCCTTGAATAGGATTCAAACACCTCACAGATTACAGTAGATATAAGGAGAAATTAAAGCTCACCACCCAGAATAGTTGCGTCTCAGCCCCTGATCAGATCCTGTATCCTCCCACCCCACCAACGCCGCTCCAGAGCGTCCCCTCGAGCCCAGATAACTGGACTCCTTCCTGCTTTCAAATAATCTAATTACCTCATCCACTAAAAAAAGTTGGACAAAGGAGATCCAGATATACGCTGATCACTGCATTCTCGTCAACGAGCGGTCAGTCACCCTCATCAGCCATCGATATCGCTCCGGCCGCCAGCGGAAAGTTCCCGCCCACTTCTTCGCCCCGGTCGAATCATCTTTCACACAGATAACTCTCAGCAATTCTTATCAACTGTAGATTGTTTACGCCAAAAATCAATCAATTGCGATCATTTTTATCCTCTAACGAGCTAGATATATGCTTTCTTGTTGAAACATGGCTGTACCCTTCCATACACTGCGATGACTTTTTCCTCATCCATGGTTACACTTTCCTTCGTAGTGACAGAACCGTCGGTCGAGAGGGCGGGCTGGCTGCCTATGTCCGATCCTCTCTCATTCCTAAAAAATTTTGTCTACATCGAACTCACTAGGATTAGAATTTGCCTTGTTTCACCTGTGTTGTCTCCTGACCTCCCAATCTCTCAATCATCGACGGCATACGAGCGGCTCAACTTTTGTCCACTTTTTTCTCTCAGCACTCCGATCGTTACGTCGTTGTGGGCAACTTTAACCTCTCCCTGGTAAACTGGAAAAATCTAACTTCTCAAAGTCACAAACTGCCTCGGCTCTTCGCGGATAATCTACTAAATCAATTCGTGCACTTGCCTACCCGAGGGACAGCCAACTTGACTGTGTCCTCTCCAACAAAGAGTTGAACAATGTCTAATCTCGGGCGATTTTCCCTAATCTCGATCACTGTCAATTATCCTTCCTTATAACTCTTTTATCCTTTAACCCTAGAGAGAGCACTCAATCACTCAGGCGATTCACCAACTGGAAAGGGTTTCGCCGACTCTGTGATGCCGTTAACTGGAGATAACTTGTTCTCCCAGACAACCTCTACTCATGCTTTACCGAAGTCCATAACTTCTTATCCTCCCACTTTAATTCTGCTATCTCTATTCAAAACATACACGCGACGAACAAGTTAAACACCTAATTTAGGGCACGCGACAACCTTGCACGCGACAACCTTGCACGCAACTCTAAACTAGGCACACCATCACCTGCTCGCGCTTTCGCACTGTAACTTATTGATGACCACATCAAACAGGTTATCAAAAAGCAAGCGCTCAATATCGAGAGACGAATCGGCACGGCTCTTAATTCCGCGATAAATTTTGCAGTTATCAAACACCAATTGCTACAAAAGCCAAAAACCTCATACATCAACTTTTCTTGTTCTGACGACTCCTGATTTGCCGATGATTATTTAAATTATCTCCTCGACTCCTCTTCCACTCCCACTCCGCCTGCTGAGATATTAGACAACGCAGACGTTGAGAGCCTACGCTGGTTCAAAGTTTCACCGGCATACGTCGCTCAAGCAATTAAAGACATCAAATATGAACACCAATTTGATCATTAATGTGTCTCGGTTGGCATAAAAGCACTTCTTGGCTATAATCTCTTCTCTTTGGTGGCCGATGTTATAAACCGATGCCTCGAAACTACCTATCGTCCTTCGGAATGGTTTAATTCGGCGAACTCTCCTATCCCAAAATAAGCACTTCGTCGATCTCCTCCTTCAAAGATCTCCGCCCAATTACTATCGTCCCTTCTTTCACTAAAATAGTCGACGGCATCTTTTAATACCTAATCTACCCTTTCATTAAGTCTCAGGACATCTTATATCTCCTCGACGATCAACACGGCTTCCGAAATGGCGGCTCTTCTTCCACCAACTCAGTCAGTGTCCTTAATCACTGCTACTCCTCTTTCTCTAAAGGTCACGAATGCACTCTCCTCTTCCTCGATATATTCAATGCTTTTGATTCTTTGTTATTTTCAGCAATTGAATCCGCCTTGTTGAGCAGTGGTATCTGCGGCAACGTCCTCAATCTTACCAGTTACTATCTCCGAAACCGATGTGCAACTGTAAAAATCGAAAATGGTCACTCGAGAAAAGCATTTATCCGATCTAAAGTTCCCCAGATCTCCGCACTTGGTTCTATTCTTTTCCACCTTACACTCGCGCAGGTACAGGTTGAGGACAACATTTTCAGGCTGTTTAAATATGCGGATGATATGGTCATAGTATTTAGTAACCCCATAGCATCCAAACCTTCCTTATCACTTGTATCTGAGCTTTTATCCTCGCTCCATTCGCAGCTTAGCGAAATCGGTCTCAGACTAAACCCCGCCATAACTCGTTTGATGAAACTTTCCTCCGACCCATTCTGTTCTCTCCCGGATGCAAATTATCCCCTTGATAATGAAATAATAGATTCGGCCAAGCACCTTGGTATATACTTTTCAATATCTCTAGACTTCTCCCAACACCTTACACATACTACTTCCAAACTCTTCAAATGAACCCGTTTGACCTGCTTAAGATTAACAACCCCACTTTCCAACTCACGCTATGCAAGGTTTATGCCCTATCCCTCATTTCACTCGCTAGCAAATTCTACTGTCCTCTCAATCTAGCCTTTATGTATGCCATCGAACAGATCTCCTCCAGATTTCTAAAACGAGTCTTCCCTCACAGCCAAAATTATCGGGAACGCCTACTCCTGGCCAACCTTCTACCGCTTTGGTTTACCCGTCACCTAAGAGTCATTACTTTTATTCATAAGATCACAACTTGCCTATCACTGTCCAATTTCGCTCACCCAAGTCACCACTACATCACACGTTCCAGCAACTCTTCAATCCAATCCAACCATACTCCTAATATATCTAACATAATCTATCTCTTTTTCCAAATCCACTAGTGTTTTTAAAACTCTTCCCATGGATATAAAATTCCTATCCCAGCACGAATTTAGAGGGCGGCCCACAAGTACTTCTTTGATTTAAGTATATTTTAAAAGATGTATTTATTTTCTCAGTGCTGTCCTTCTTGTTGTGGATTTGACCGCATTTTTCTTGTGCGGGACAAGTTGTGTTTTACTCCTGTGCGTATTGTGTCAACCCTGAAGATGAGACTGGAAATGAAGTCTCGAAATATAGGACAAAAAACAATGGAAAATCTTGATCCAACGTCATTTTCAGACAATCAGCTAATTGAAGGCTTAAAGAAGAAGGGACAAGTGAGAACCCATCAATTGAGGCCAAAAATTACATCATCTGAATATGAAGGAAGTTCAAGATTTTACCGACCTATGAGTGCTATCAATTGTCTCGCACAAGAAAAATGCGGTCAAATCCACAACAAGTACTTCTTTAACAAATTTCTATGCAAGACGACCGATTGGATACGTAATTGGTTCCTTCTTAAACCATAATACTTCTTCCATCCCCAGGCTATTTTCTTGTTACTAGTTCCAGAGGGTGATGTTCCTTCTGGCTGGCTCCTATTTTCCTCTTTTCACCTTTGATTTTATATTTCTCACTCTTGACACTCTGATACCATTTCTATTCTCATTTTTCATTCTATCGGATCCAAATAGAGAATAATTTACCACGTTTTGCTCAACTAATTCTTTTCCTTTTTGTTTCAGCGAATGACCGGAAACTCGAAAATCCAACTGGACCACCCGAAGGTATACATCGGACACTGATTCCCCCTCGCCTACCATCAGCGAAAGGGTAGATTAGGTTTTAAAAGATGCCGTCGAAGATTTTAGTGAAAAAAGGGACGATAGTAATTTGGGGGAGATCTTTGAATGAGGAGATAGACTAAGTGCAGGTTTTGGGATAGGAGAGATCGCTGAAATAAACCATTCTGGGGGATAATAGGTAGTTTCGAGGCATCGGTTGATAACATCAGCAACCAGAGAGAAGAGATTCTAGCCAAGAAGTGCTTTTATGCTAACCGAGACACCTTATTGATCAAATTGGTGTTTAGATTTGATGTCTTTAATTGCTTGAGCGACGAATGCCGGTGAAACGTTGAACCAGCGTAGATTCTCAGTGGCTCCGCTGTTTCTTGATAACCTGTTTAATGTGATCACCGATACGTCGCAGTGCGAGAGCGCGAGCTAGTGATGATATGCGGAGTCTTGTGTTGCGTGCAAGTTTGTCGCGTGCCCTAAACAATGTGTTTAACTTGTTCGTCGCGTGCATGTGTTGAATAGAGGTGGCAGAATTAAAGTGGGAGGATAAGATGTTATGACTTCGGAAAAGCATGAGGGGGGGTTGTCTGGGAGAAAAATATCCCTCCAGTTAACGGCATCGCAGAGCCGGCAAAACTCTTTCTAGTTGGTGAATCGCCTGAATGACGGAGTGCCCTTTCTAGGGATAAAGGATAAAAGAGGTATAAGGGAAGATAACTGACAGTGATCGACATTGGGGGTCTGTAGACAACACAGGTGAAACAAGGCGAACTCTAATCCTAGTGAATCCGATGTAGACAAACTTTTAGGAATGAGAGAGGATTGGACATTGTCAGCCAGCCCGCCCTCTCGACCGACGTTTTTGTCACTACGAAGGAAAGTGTAACCATGGATGAGGAAAAGGTCACCACAGTGAATAAAATTGGACCCATGTTTCAATGAGAAAGCATATATCTAGCTCGTTAGAGAATATAAATGCTCGCAATTGATTGATCTTTGGCGTAAGCAATCTACAGTTGATAAGAATTGCTGAGAGTTATCTATGGGAAAGATGATTAGACCGGGGAGGAGAAGTAGGCGGGAGCTTTCCGCTGGCGGCCGGAGCGAGATCGAGGGCTGATGAGGGTGACTGACCGCTTTTTGACGAGAATTGAGTGGTCAGCGTCGATCTGGATCTCCTTTGTCCCATTTTTGTCGGGTGGGCGAGTTAATTGGAGAATTTTAAAGCAGGAAGGAGGCGAGTTATCTGGGCTCGAGGGGACGTTCTGGAGCGGCGTTGGGTAGGATCGGAGGGGGCAGGATCTTATCAGGAGCTGAGACGTAACTATCCTGGATGGGGTCGATGTGGTTGGCGAAAGAGAGAGTTGAAGTTGATAACCTGGGTCAATATCTCGCATGGACTAGGGCTTCTTAAGTTTTTTCGGTTTCTGAACGTCTGCACCGATCGTGAAAGTGGCATGACGTGGGGATGTGTGTCTGGCAGAGGAGATAGGGGGGGAGTGTCCGTTATTTGGGGACTTTACGCGGTGTGGTTGCACACGTCGACGCGGTAAAGCTTGAGACTGTGGGAAAGGAACGGTCTTGGAGCATGGGCTATTGATGAAGGGGAGCCACTCAAACCGTGAGGAGGTCAGCAAGAAGTGACGCCGTAAAGTGAGCGGCGTTTCTTTGGATTGTTCCAGCCCGCAAAGGCGTGACCACCTTCAGGATGGGAAATGGTGTCTGGATGAGGAGCGCGAGCTTTTTCTATTGTCCTTTATATTAGCGTGCAGTCACGTTTTAATTTGATTTTGCCAGACGATAATAAGGGTGATTGCGGTTTGGGATGACTAAGCTCCTCCATCAGACAGTCTTGTGTGTGAAGAAAGCACAAAAGCGCGACCTTTACCCGACGACACCTCTTCGTGGTGGCTGAAGTTTTTCTCCAGTTACCTGATGAGATCCGAGGCCAGCTCATCCTTTGAGAGAGAAGAGCGTAGAGACCAGAGAAAGAGTTTGCGCTTACTGTGGTTTCGCAGGGCAACCTCCCTCACTACACCGTTCAAAAACTCGTTCGATTGACACAATAGGTGGGGCTGCAGGATGGAAATCGAAAGGTTGCCTGCTAGAGCTCCAAGTAGTCCTGCCATTTGTTGCTGGGGGTTAGCAAGATTAAAGATTGGCTTTTGGGTTACGAACGGGGAGATGGGGGCTGGCGATAAAATCTGGTTCATTGTGGAGTGAGATAAAAAACAGATATAATGTAGATTACGACGAGAGAGAAGAAATGAGTATAAATGTTTATAAGAAACGGAATAATCCGATGAGCTAAAAGTAGATCCTTGGGATATGTATGTAAATTCCCAAAAAATGTGTAATTAAATTCCAAGTGTATTCCTGAGATTAAATCAGACAAGAAATCGCGAGAATCGAAAAATAAAAACAAAATTAAACCCGATCTTCCTTTAAAATTATAGAATTATAGGAAACCACAAGCACGCCCACTCTGGTCGTTGCGCTCTGCCAGATGCTGTGGCTACTGATGTTTTTGAGATCAAACTTCAGCAAGAAATTAAGGATTTAGGCGAAAATATTCAATGTACATCATCTGCTGAGCGATATATTGAATGGATAGTAAGCAGTGCTAAGGACAGATGGGCACTAATAGATAGAAATATCTTATCGAACTATATACTAGAAAATGCTGTTGCTACTTGGAATCCATTAAAAAAAGATTGTCAAACAAGCTGGAAGCTGTACAAAGAAAAGTGCTGAAACATATTAGCCCTGTCTTCTGCACTAATTATGCCAGTAGATTACAGTTTGTATCACTGCAAACTTTATGGTTTCGTAAAATGTGCTATTGCATAAAAGTTTTCCATTTGAACCAATGGACAGGTGCCTATATGAATCCAATATGAAAGATTCATGAAGTTGGAACTAGATCTGGAAATTTAGTGATCCCTTCTCCTTTGGTGGGAAATGTTGCAGGGAAGTCATTCTCTTTTTCAAAAATTTACAAAATTTACAATCATTTGACAAAGGGGCTTAGAGAAACGCCTCCATCTAAGATATCTTTTAAATTTTTATGTACTGAACTAGAAAAATCTACAATCCTGCCGATCGTTTTAATTTTGATTAGAATAATACTTTCTCGTGGTTGAATAAAAGACAAGGATAATTGTGATCAGCAACATACATTCTTGAGATTTTTATTTCCACATTCTGTATTATTAAATTGAAATTTTATGCAGTATATCATCATGTTAGTCATAACCACATGTAATAAATTGTTATGTATGGTACTCATTTTTGCTTTATGTCATACTCAAATTATACCTTTTTCCCTATTGTCAGGTCTGTGAATTTCGATGATGAATCTATAACTATTTATATGATAAATTATTGTAGAAATGCAATTAATTAAAAAGACAGTTTTTTTCTTTATCATAATAATTGTATCAAAAATTGATTTGACGTATGCAGTGATATAACTACTGAATTATCTGATGGTGATATATCGTACATCATAACTAGCGTTGTCAACTTATTTATATGAGACCAAATGCACATATTTAAGTGATGGGATATATTTTTATAGTGTATATTTTTAGATATTATTATCTTTTTGATGGAGCATGTGTGGTTTCAACGTGTAGAGGCACCTAACATATTGTTGTCTGACAACCACATCGATGCCAGTTCTTGATCATTCCTAAATTGTATAATTGAATCTGACAAGCTAGTACTCTCATTCGCCTTTATAAAATTCATGTCTGCCGTATCTTGAGCTAAGTTGCTATTATCCTAAAACTTAAAATTAGCTTCCATGCTGATTGTACTTAATTATTAATTTGATACTTAATGTTAGGCAATCTGAATGTGAAACCTCTTACGTCTTAAAACACCCAAACAAATAACCTGGAAAGAAATAGACGTGAAAAACAGAATTATTAAATTACCTGTTCCAGAACATCCCCAATATGTACGATAAAAAAACAATGTTTTAGCAGGAATATATTGTGCAAATCGAGTAAACGTAAAATGGAGGAAATGAAATAAATGCAGATCGCCGAGGAAATAACAACCAGTCACGTACAGAAAACCGAAACCGAAACTGCGCACAATTCAAAGTATATATACTGTCAAGTATTTAAACAAAGAAAGTTCTAGAAAATAAACGAATAATTTCTTTTTAAATAAATTTCGTTTCAATCAGCCAAGGTGGTATAAATTTATCAATTATTGTCCCTTTAATTTTGTCCGAGGAAATATCTTCCTCCACATACACCACCTTCTTAAAAAAAGAAAGCTAATAGTAGACGTAATCATCATACTTTGGCTGACGTTGTTCTCTTCCAGAACGAGTTGCGCATAATGGCGCCCCTGAAGTCAACATCGCGCCCTGTACAGTTGTAACTGGCACTGCTACTTCGCTGATGTTGACAGAACGTTTTGATCTTGTAACTCGGTAGAATATAGTGTTGATATGTTCAACAACGCGTCTTGTGAAAGTTGCTGCTTTGTGTTATGTGCCTGCGTGACATCAGATTCGTCCATAGAACGATGGTTATTCGACTCATCTGGTAATTCAGTCCTATCGTCATTCCAGATAAACTAGGAAATGCAACGATCCAAAGTAACATCCTCAATGTCATTTATCTCTATGATGACATTTTGTCAATCATCCTCTTGACCTTATATGGTCCTTTGTAAAATGGTGTCAGGCAGTTCTTCCTATTTTCATTAGTTAAATTAACATGCAAAGCTGAACTTAGATCAGAGGACACATAGCACTTGGTTTTAGCTTTTCTAGTCTTGGTCGGAGCCAAACAACACATCTTATCTCTAAGTGCTCCAACAAACCAATCTTCATAACTAGAATCCCAATCAAGACTAAATAGAGTTTTTATTAGAAGATCTCCAGGCATTCTTAATGGTTCTCCGTAAAGCAATTCTTCTATTGAAGTTCCTAACTGTGTCCTTTATCTGTTGCGCATGGCAAATAATACTATAGGAAATCTTGTATCCAGATTGTTCCACTTTTACACCTTAACGCAGCTTTCAGTTCACGATGCAAACTTTCTGCCATCTCATTCGCTCGTGGATTGTATGCGCTAGAATGCAATACAGTTGTTCCCCTGATGTATCCAATTATGTATAAACGCGAACAATACATCTTGCGCTGTCATATATTTTAAAATCGCCACTTCGAATTGGCAACTAAATGATCTACCATAGTTAGCAAATATTTGTGGCCATTAACCTCAGGAATTTCGACAATGTCTATATGTACGTATCTGAACCGTCCAACTGGTATCCCAAGACACTTGCAAAGACTCTTATCCACACCCGTATGTCTTTAAACATGTGCGGCCATACATATCTGTCGTCAACTAATCGAATGTTGGCTTTTATGGATGGAAGTCCCATGTCGTGCAATATTTGGATAATTTTGTCCCGTAACTCCAACGGCACATATGGTCGTGGTTGACTTCTAGACGTTTCGCACAACAACCACTTGCCACTTATGAGCTTACGAACATATCCTGGCCTTTTAAACAAAACTAACGTAAAGGGATCCGATCCTTGCGCTTCCTCGATTTGACTAACTAAATCATGCATAGAATTATCTAAACTCTTCAACGGACCTTGAAATATCAGCTCGACATCGGCTTCATTCGGTCTGCTAGGTGCATCGGCTACTACATTCTCTTTACCATAAATGTGAGACAGTGAAATCGAACTCTGATAACCGGGTCATTTGGGAATTTACTCTACGAGAGTAATTAAACCTCGCTTTTTTACCATGTATACTGATCAACGGCTTATGGTGGTTCAATAACTTAAATTTATAACCGTCTAGGAAATGCTCAAAATGTAGCACTGTGGCATACACTGCTAGAAGCTCTTTACCAAACGTACCATAACGTTTTTCTCGATCATTAAGCCTACGGCTATAAAACCCAATCGGTCTTACTATGTGCTGATCTCTTTGCTGTAGCACTGCCCCTATTGCAACATATGTGGCATTTGTGATTAGCTCGAATGGTTTCTCCCAATCTACAGGTGCTAGTGTGGTTATGTCACTTAACATTTCCTTGGCCTTCTGGAATTTTTCTCGGTCCTCTGGACTCAAGTTTATAGGCCAAGACTACTTCATCGTGCTCTTTTCACAAGTGAGGTGGCATGTCAACGATCCTCGAATTCTGGCTAGACCTGGAATGAATCGACAGTAATAGCTGATCATGCCCAAGAACCTTCGCAGCTGCAGCACGGTTCGGGGCTCTGTTACATCTTTAATGGCTTGGATCTTATCTTCCAAAGGTTTAATTCCGACTTTGGAAAGTATATGACCAAGGTATTTAACTGAAGAGCATCTGATTTTACACTTATTATGTTTGATCACTAATTCATACTGTTCCAGCCTGGTCAAAACTGTTTCCAAATGCCTACGATGTTCATCTCGTGAGCGACTAAAAATTATAATGTCGTCTATGTACACCCTCGCAAATGGACAATTATGAAGGATTTCTTCAGCCAAACGCTGAAATGTCTGATTGGCATTTTTGAAACCAAAAGGCATTCGAAGAAATTCATGCGACGCCCCTCCTGGAAATCTGATTGGTGTGAGTGGTATCGAACTTTCCTCCATTGGTGTCTGATAGTATACTTTCTGGAGATCTAAAGTTGAATAAACCTCATATCCCATTATATCTCTGAGTATAGTACTCTGGTTGGGGAGTGGATAAGAATCAACCACCTTCACTGAGTTTAATAGACGATAATTTCCACAAACTCTCCATTGACTCGGTTCAGGTTTGGGAACTACCACTATTGGGGAAGCAAAATTAGAATTTGACCTTCTACAAATCTCCTCAACGCGCAATTGGTATAATCCTGACACAGCAACTTATTTCTTGTGTTATGCCAATGGTTGAGCCTTTGGAGAATAAGGCAACGGAGCAAACAATTATATATGTTATTCTACTCCTGTCTTCAATCCTGTCCTTTTGGCAATGAAAGGCTGAAACACTGCTAGGTGATTCTCGATGATATCGGCAAAGTCATGTGCGACTGTGGGATGGAAGAAAACTGTTCTAACTGCCAATGTGTTAGACTCAATATGTGTTGACACCCCTACTGCTTCTGCGATAGTCCTAGCTTCGGGATCTAATGTCAGTTTGAAATGTGTCAAGAAATTCCATGTAAAAGATGATTTCTTGCCTAATGTAACCGACATTTTTTTCATCACTTTAACTCCTAACGGACTACCGTTGGCGGCCCATAGTTGATAATCAAATGTGGAGCACTCTGCTTCCACCACGTCTGACCTATCTATGCTTACCTCAGCTCCCTTATCGATAAGAAATTCCAGTCCAGTTAATTCATCTTTAATAATGAATTTGTCGCTGGATAATCTGGCAATGTTTTCCAAATCTCCGCTTAGGAAAAATCTGACTCTCTTGCCCTCTGTATCGGTGCTATTTGGTATTGTCACATCTTTAACTTTTGCCTTTAGTATTCCTTTTAAAGGCATATCAGGGAGCCTGTGCAATGGAACCCCCCTACTGCTCGTATTAGCGGCGGTTTTATCTTTTTCCTGGTAATGGATTACTCTCAACCGGTTTAGCGCTTCCTTTCCATCTGGGTCCACATAACCGCGGGTATATGCAATTCTCACATTGGCACTTTGCACTTCGTCCGTATTCACAATGTGTCTTTCACCATCCGCGTGGCCCATCGAAACGCTGACGCGAGTGACTTCCTCGACTTCTAGTATACCTTTCCTGACTCTGAAGTTGCGCAATGTCTCGACGTATCCTAGCAACTTCTCTACATAAGTAACGCAAGGTTTCTTGTATTGTCAGGTTTGGTTTCGGCATCTGCCCTAACTGGCTGCACCATGACAGAATCTTCCGTTACGGTACATACTTGTGGTTCCTGCTTTTTATACACTCCGTCTAGCCCTCTGAATTAAGTTGGCCAATCAATATTCATTGTGTCAAATACTTCTAATGTGGTTCTAAGCCTGGATTGTAGCTCAGCTATAAAAATATAATTTATCATATCTCTAGATAAATTCAACCTAGAAGCTTTCGTACCGAGGCGTTCATAAAACTGATTTTAGTTGACGTCCCATCTTCTCTAGGCGTAATAATTCTCAAATTTGTGCCGATCTTCCAGGCTGATATCTCTGTTGAATTTCGGCCATTAATAACTCAAATGCATTATACGGATTTTCTTCCACTGTTCTGTCTCTAAAATTTTCCATGGCGTTTCTGAAATTCTCAGGTAATGCCATCCATGCTGCATCAAATTTCTCCATAGGGTTTACGATATGATAAGCGGTAAATATCATTTGGGAATCCCCGGCCCAACTTGAGTGTTTTTAAAAGTTATATGGCGGTAGACTGAATATTTTTCGACTGGTGCGGTCGCCATATTTTGTAGAGGCTCCTAACCTGTTATTGTCTGACAACTTCATCGATGCCAGTTCTTGATCATTCCTAAATTGTATAATTGAATCTGACAAGCTAGTACTCTCATTCACATCTATTAAATTCATGTCTGCCATATCTTGAGCTAATTTTCTAGTATCCTCAAACTTAAAATTAGCTTCCATGCTGATCGTACCTAAATATTAATTTGATACTTAATGTTAGGCAATCGGAATGTGAAACCTCTTACGTCGCAAAACACCCAAACAAATAACCTGGAAAGAAATAAGACGTGAAAAACAGAATTATTAAATTACCTGTTCCAGAACATCCCCAATATTTACTATTCAAAATACAATATGATAGCAGGAATATATTGTGAAAATCGAGTAAACGTAAAATGGAGGAAATGAAATAAATGCAGCTCGCCGAGGAAATATCAATCAGTCACGTACAGATAACCGAAAACTGAAATCGCGCACAATTCAAAGTATATATACTGTCAAATATTCAAACAAAACATGTTCTAGAAAATAAACGAATAATTTCTTTTTAAATAAAACTCGTTTCAATCAGCCAACGTGGTTTAAGTTTATCAATAAATGTCACTTTAATTTTGTCGGAGGAAATATTGTGGAGGAAGATATTTCCTCCGACAAAATTAAAGTGACAATAATTGATAAATTTAAACCACCTTGGCTGATTGAAACGAATTTTATTTTTAAAAATATTATTCGTTTATTTTCTAGAACTTTCTTTGTTTAAATACTTCACAGTATATATACTTTGAAAGTAGCGCAATTTTAGTTTTCGGTTATCCGTACGTGACTGGTTGGAACTTACTCGTCGTGCTGCACTTATTTCATTTCCTCCAGTTTATGTTTACTCGATCTCCAGAATATATTCCTGCTAACACTGTCTTATATTTTCTTTCGTACATATTGGGACGTTCTGGAACAGGTAATTTAATAATTCTGTTTTTCACGTCATTTCCTTTCCATATTATTTGTTCGGGTGTTTTGTAACATGAAACGTTTCACATTCCGATTGCCTAACATTAAGTATCAAATTAATAATTACGTACGATCGACATGGAAGTTTATCTTAAGTTTGAGGACACTAGCAAGTTAGCTCAAGATATGGCAGGTATGAATTTAACAGATGTGAATGAAAGCACAAGCTTGTCAGATTCTATTATACACTTAAAGACTGATCACGATCTGGCATTAATAAGTTTCTCAGATAATAATAAATATGGAACCTCTACAAAATTTGGCGACCGCGCCAGTCCAAGAATATTCAGTCTACCGCCATATAAATCTGAAAACATTCAAGGTGGGTCGGGATGCCCAGGTTGAATATATCCGGAGATGTGGTAAACTCTATTTTTACAGCTGAGCTACCATCCAGGCTTAAAACCACATTAGAAGAATTTGATACAATGAGTATTGTTTGGCCAACTAAACTCAGAGGGCAAGACGGAGTGTAAAAACAGCAGGAACCACAATTACATGCCGTAACGGCAGATTCTGTCAAGGTGCAGCCAGTTAGGGCAGATACTGAAACCAACCTGACGATACAAGAAACCTTGCGTTACTTAAGTAGAGATTTTACTAGCATACGTCGAGACATTGCGCAACTTCAGAGTCAGGAAAGATATACTAGACGTCGAGGAAGTCACTCGCGTCAGCGCTTAGATGGGCTACGTGGATGTTGTAAGACACATTGTGAATACGGACGAAGTGCAAAGTATCAAGGTGAGAATTGCATATACCCGCGGTTATTTGGACCCAGATGGAAAGGAATCGCTAAACCGGTAGAGAGAAATCCATCACCAGGAAAAAAGATAAAACCCCCGCTATTACGAGCAGTAGGGGGGTTCCATTGCAAAGGCTCCCTGATATGCCTTTAAAAGGCATACTAAAGGTAAAAGTTAAAGATGCGACAATTCCAAATAGCACCGATACAGGAGGCAAGAGAGTCAGATTCTTCATAGCGGAGATCTGGAAAACATTGCCGGATTATCCAGCAACATATTCATTATTAAAGATGAATTAACTGGACTGGAATTTCGTATCGATACGGGAGCTGAGGTAAGAATAGATAGGTCAGACGTGGTGAAAGCAGATTGCCCCACATTTGACTATCAACTATGGGCCGCCAACGGTAGTCCGTTAGGAGTTAAAGTGATGAAAAAAATGTCGGTAACATTAGGCAAGAAATCATCTTTTACATGGAATTTTCTCGAAGCCGATGTGAGGACCATATCATTGGGATGGATTTCTTGACACATGTCAAACTGACATTAGATCCCGAAGCTAGGACTATCGCAGAAGGCGTAGAGGTATCAACACATACTTAGTCTAAAACATTGGCAGTTAGAGCAGTTTTTTCCGTCCCACAGTCCCACATGACTTTGCCGATATCATCGAGAGTAACCTAGCAGTGTTTCAGCCTTTCATTGCCAAAAGGACAGGATTGAAGACAGGAGTAAAATAACAAATAGAATGGGTTGCTCCGATGCCTTGTTTGCCAAAGGTTACACCTTTGGCATAACACAATAAAAAAGTTGCTGTGTCGGAATCACACCAATTGCGCGAAGAGTAGATTTGAAGAAGGTCAAATTCCAAATTTGCTTCCCCAATAGTGGTAGTTCCCAAACCTGAACCGGGTCAATGGAGGGTTTGTGGAAATTATCGTCTATTAAACTCAGTGACCAAATGTGATTATTATCCTCTCCTCAACCACAGTACTATACTCAGAGATATAATGGAATATGAGGTTTATCCAACTTTAGATATACAGAAAGCATACTATCAGATACCAGTAGAGGAAAGTTCGATACCACTCACCGCAGTCAGATTTCCAGGAGAGAGATCGCACGAATTTCTTCAAATGCCTTTTAGTTTCAAAATGCCAATCAGACATTTCAGCGTTTGGCTGAAGAAATCCTTCATAATTGTCCATTTGCGAGGGTGTACATAGACGACATTATAATTTTTAGTCGCTCACGAGATGAACATCGTAGGCATTTGGAAACAGTTTTGACCAGGCTGGAACAATATGAATTAGTGATCAAACCTAATAAGTGTAAAATCATATGTTCTTCAGTTAAATACCTTGGTCATATACTTTCCAAAGTCGGAATTAAACATTTGGAAGATAAAATCCAAGCCATTAAAGATGTAACAGAGCCCCGAACCGTGCTGCAGCTACGAAGGTTCTTGGGCATGATCAGCTATTACCGTCGATTCATTCCAGGTCTAGCCGGAATTCTAGGATCCTTGACACGCAATCTCACTCGTGAAAAGAGCACGATCAATAAGTCTTGGCCTATAAACTTGAGTCCAGAGGACCGAGAAAAATTCCTGAAGGCCAAAGAAGTGCTAAGTGACATAATCACATTAGCACCTGTAGATTGAGAGAAACCTTTCGAGCTAATCACAGTTGCCTCAGATGTTGCAATAGGGGCAGTGCTACATCAAGGAGATCAGGACATAGTAAGACCGATTGGGTTTTATAGCCGTGAGCTTAATGATCGAGAAAAACGTTATGGTACTTTAGTAAAGTGCTTCTAGCAGTGTATGCAGCAATGCTACATTTCGAGCATTTCTTAGATGGTCATAAATTTAAGTTATTGACCGATCATAAGCCGTTGAACAGTATACATGGTATAACAGCGAGGCTTAATTACTCTCGTAGAGTAAATTCCAAAATGACCCGGTAATCAGAGTTCGATTTCACTGTGTCTCACATTGATGGTAAAGATGCACCTAGCAGACCAAATGAAGCCGATGTCGATTTGATATTTCAGGGTCCGTTGAAGAGTTTAGATAATTATATGCATGATGTAGTTAGTCAAATCCAGGAAGCACAAGAATTAGATCCCTTAACGTTAGTTTTGTCCAAAAGGCCAGGATATGTTCGTAAGCTCATAAGTGGCAAGTGGTTGTTATGTGAAACGTCTAGAAGTCAACCACGACCATATGTGCCGTTGGAGTTACGGGCTAAAATTATCCAAGTGTTACACGACATGGGACATCCATCCATTAAAGTCACCATTCGATTAATTAACCACAGATACGTATGGCCGCACGTGTCTAAAGACATACGGGTATGGGTAAGAGCCTGTGCAAATGTCAAACGTGTAAGGTGTGGAGACATACCAGAACCGAGATAAAGAATATTGTGGTACCAATTGGACAGTTCAGACACGTACATATAGAAATTATCAAAATGCCCGAGGTAATGGAAATAACTATTTGCTAACTACGGTAGAAAGATTTTGTCGTCAATTCGAAATGGCGTGTTTAAAAGACATGACAGCGCAAGAAGTCTTGTTCGTGTTTCTACATAATTGGATATCGCGTTATGGTGTTCCGTAAAAGGTCACTAGTGATCGCGGTAGTCAATTTATGTCCGAGCTTTTTGAAAGATTTCCCAACATCATGGGAACAACTGTATTGCATACTAGCGCGTACAACACACGAGCAAGTGGGATGGTAGAAAGGCTGCATCGTGAGATGAAAGATGTGTTAATGTGTACTAATGGAACAAGCTGGATACACGATATTCCTATAGTACTATTCGCCATGCGCAACAGATATACGGCACAGATAGGTAATTCAATAGCAGAATTGGTTTATGGAGAACCATTACGGTTGCCTGGAGATCTTCTAATAGAAACTCCAAGTAATCTTGATTGAGCTTCTAGTTATGTAGATTGGTTCGTAGGAGCACTTAGAGATAAGATGTGTCGTTTAGCTCCGACCAAGACTAGAAAAGCAAAAACCAAGTGCTATGTGTCCACTGATATAAGATCGGCTTCGCATGTGTATGTAACTAATGAAAATAGGAAAAATTGCCTGACACCATTTTACTAAGGACCATATAAGGTCAAGAGGATCACTGACAAGAATGTTATCATAAAGATAAATGGCATTGAGGATTGTGTTACGTTGGAACGTTGCATTCCCCAGTTTATCTGGTTAGAAAGTAGGACTGAATTAACAGATGTGTTGAATAACCACCGTTTTATGGGCAAATCTGATGTGTGCCATCCCATCATACAGGCACATAACGAAATGCAGAACTCAGAAGACGCGTTGTCTAAAAAAGCAAAATCTTATTCTACTAGTTCACAACATGAAAACTCTTTGGCAATACCCGATGATACGGAAGAACCAGTGACAACGGTACAGGGCGCGATGCCGACTTCAGTG
>JAQBSW010006509.1:0-47987 GCA_029291075.1 Eudiplozoon nipponicum | reverse complement strand
TTGCGCAATGGCGATACAAATATTTAAGAATATTTTACTTAAATAAGCATTTTTATGCTACGTTTTTACAAAATTGGAATAAATTTTGCATCGATTTAATTAGAACTCGATCGAAATTAACAATGGTTTTGTAGATTATTTGGCACATTTTTCACACCTCGTAAACAATATTCGCATTATCATTCCCCGTAAATTTGCGGAATCGCGATATAAATATTTAAGAATATTTACTTTAAGTAAGCATGTTTTTGTTAGCTTTTAACAAAATTCGAATAAATTTGGCATCGATTTGGTAAAAATTCAATCGAAATAAACAATGGTTTCGTAGATTATTTGGCACATATTTCAAACCTCGCAAAAAGTATTCCCATTACCATTCCGCGTAAAATTGGGCTCTGACGATACAAATATTTAAGAATATTTACTTTAAATAAGCGTGTTTGTGCTACCTTTTAACAAAATTCGAATAAATTTGGCATCGATTTGGTAATAATTGGATCTAAATAAAAAATGGTTTTGTCGATTATTTGGCACATATTTCACACCTCGTAAACAATATTCCCATTATCATTCCGCATAAAATTGTGCAATGGCGATATGAACATTTAAGTATATTTACTTTATGTAAACATATTTTTGGTACCTATTAAAAAAATTCGAATATATTTGGCATCGATTTGGTAAAAATCCAATCGAAACAAACAATGCTTTCGTAGATTATTTGGTACATATTTCACAACTCGTAAAAAATATTTCCATTATCATTCCGCATAAAATTGTGCTCTGACGATACAAATATTTAAGGATATTTACCTAAATTAAGCACTTTTGTGCTGTTTTCACAAAATCGGAATAAATTTTGCATCGATTTAGTTAGAACTCGATCGAAATTAAAAATTGTTTTTAGATTATTTGGCACATTTTCACACCACGAAAACAATATTCGCATTATCATTCCGCGTAAATTTGCGCAATGGCGATATAAATATTTAAGAATATTTACTTCAAGTAAGCATGTTTTTGTTATGTTTTAACAAAATTCGAATAAATTTGGTATCGATTTAGTAAAAGTTCAATTGAAATAAACAATGGTTTCGTAGATTATTTGGCACATATTTCACACCTCGTAAACGATATTCCCATTATCATTACGCCTAAAATTGCGCACTGGCGATACAAATATATAAGTATATTTACCCTATATAAGCATTTTTGTGCTACATTTTTAAAAAATTGAATAAAATTTTGCATCGATTTAGTTAGAACTCGATCGAAATTAACAATGGTTTTGTACATTATTTGGCACATAATAAACTTCTAAACAATATTTGAATTATAATTAAGCGCAGAATTGCATAATGGTGGTGCGAATATTTAAGATTATTTACCTTATATAAGCACTTTTGGGCTACATTTTTACAAAATTGGAATATATTTGGCATCGATTTGGTAAGATCTCAATCGAAATAAACAATGATTTTGTAGATTATTCGGCACATATTTCACACCTCGTAAACAATATTCCCATTTTTATTCCGCGTAAAATTGCGCAATGGCGATACAAATATTTAAGTATATTTACTTTAAGTAAGCACTTTTTTGCTACGTTTTTACAAAATTCGAATAAATTTTGCATCGATTTAGTTAGAACTCGATCGAAATTAACAATGGTTTTTTAAATTATTTGGCACATTCTTCACACCTCGTAAACAATATTCGCATTATCATTCCGCGTAAATTTGCGCAATGGCGATATACACATTTAAGAATATTTACTTTAAGTAAGCATTTTTTTGTTACATTTTAACAAAATTCGAATAAATTTGGCATCGATTTGGTAATATCTCGATCTAAATAAACAATGGTTTTGTAGATTATTTGGCACATATTTCACACCTCGTAAACAATATTCCTATTATCATTCCGCGTAAAATTGCGCAATGGCGATACAAATATTTAAGTATATTTACTTTAAGTAAGCACTTTTGTGCTACGTTTTTACAAAATTCGAATAATTTTTGCATCGATTTAGTTAGAACTCGATCGAAATTAACAATGGTTTTGTAGATTTTTTGCGACATGTTTCACACCTCGTAAACAATATTCGCATTAACATACCGCGTAAACTTGCGTAATGGCAATATAAACATTTAAGAATATTTACTTTAAGTAAGCATGTTTTTGCTACATTTTAACAAAATTCGAATAAATTTGGCATCGATTTGGTAAAAATTCAATCGAAATAAACAATGGTTTTGTAGATTATTTGGCACATATTTCACACCTCGTAAAAAATATTTCCTTTAACATTCTGCGTAAATTTGGGTTCTGACGATACATATATTTAAGGATATTTGCCTAATTTGAGCACTTTTTTGCTATGTTTTCACAAAATCCGAATAAATTTTGCATAGATTTAGTTAGAACTGGATCGAAATTAGCGATGGTTTTATAGATTATTTGGCACAAATTTCACACATCTTAAACAATATTCCCATTATCATTCCGCGTAAAATTGGGCACTGGCAATACAGATATTTAAGAATATTTACCCTATATAGGCATTTTCGTGCTTTATTTTTACAAAATTGGAATAAATTTTGCATCGATTTAGTTAGAACTCGATCGAAATTAAAAATTATTTTGTAGATAATTTGGCACATATTTCACACCTCGTAAATAATATTCGCATTATCATTCCACGTAAATTTGCGCAATGGCGATATAAATATTTAAGAATATTTACTTTAAGTAAGCATGTTTTTGGTAACTTTTAAAAAATTCGAATAAATTTGGCATCGATTTGGTAAAAATTCAAACGAAATAAACAATGGTTTCGTAGATTATTTGGCACATATTTCACACCTCGTAAAAAATATTCCCATTATCATTTCGTGTAAAATTGGGCTCTGACGATACATATATTTAAGGATATTTACCTAAATTAAGCACTTTTGTTCTACGTTTTCAAAAAATCGGAAAAAAATTTGCATCGATTTAGTTAGAACTCGATCGAAATTAAAAATTGTTTTTAGATTATTTGGCACATTTTTACACCACGTAAACAATATTCGCATTATCATTCTGCGTAAATTTGCGCAATGGCAATACAAATATTTAAGTATATTTACATTAAGTAAGCCGATTTGTGCTAAGTTTTACAAAATTCTAATAAATTTTGCATCAATTTAGTTAGAACTCGATCGAAATTAACGATGGTTTCATCGATTATTTGGCACAAATTTCGCACATCATAAACAATATTGCCATTATCATTCCGCATAAAATTAGGCACTGGCATTTTTGTGCTTTATTTTTACAAAATTGGAACAAATTTTGCATCGATTTAGTTAGAACTCGATCGAAATTAACAATGATTTGTAGATTATTTGGCCCATATTTCACACCTCTTAAACAATATTCGCATTATCATTCCGCGTTAATTTGCGCAATGGCGATATAAATATTTAAGAATATTTACTTCAAGTAAGCATGTTTTTGGTACCTTTTAAAATATTCGAATAAATTTGGCATCGATTTGGTAAAAATTCAAACGAAATAAACAATGGTTTCGTAGATTATTTGGCACATATTTCAAACCTCGTAAAAATATTCCCATTATCATTCCGCGTAAATTGCGCAATGGCGATACAAATATTTAAGAATATTAACCTTTAAGAAACAATTTTATGGTACGTTTTTACAAAATTGCAATACATTTTGCATCGATTTAATTAGAATTCGATCGAAATAAACAATGGTTTTGTTGATAATTTGGCACATATTTCATATTTCCTAAACAGTATACCCTTATCATTCCGCGTAAAATTGGGCTATGGCGATACAAATATTGAAGAATATTTACCCTATATAAGCATTCTTGGGCTTTATTTTTACAAATATGGAATAAATTTTGCATCGATTTAGTTAGAACTCGATCGAAATTAACAATGGTTTTGTAGATTATTTGGCACATTTTTCGCACCTCGTAAACAATATTCCCATTGTCATTCCGCGTAAATTTCCGCAAGGGCGATACAAACATTTAAATATATTTACTTTAAGTAAGCATGTTTTTGTTACCTATTAATAAAATTCGAATAAATTTGGCATCGATTTAGTTAGAACTCGATCGAAATTAACAATGATTTTGTAGATTATTTGGCACATTTTTCACACCTCGTAAACAATATTCGCATTATCATTCCGCGTAAAATTGGGCTCTGACGATACAAATATTTAAGGATATTTACTTTAAATAAGCCCTTTTTTCTACGTTTTCACAAAATCGGAATAAATTTTGCATCGATTTAGTTAGAACGCGATTGAAATTAAAAATTATTTTGTAGATTATTTAGCACATATTTCACATCTTGTAAACAATATTCGCATTGTCATTCCGCGTAAATTTGCGCAATGGCGATATAAATGTTTAAGAATATTTACATTGAGTAAGCATGTTTGTGCTACCATTTAACAAAATTCGAATATATTTGGCATCGATTTGGTCAGAACATGATCTAAATAAACAATGGTTTCGTACATTATGTGGCACTTATATCACACCTCGTAAGCAATATTCCCATTATCATTCCGCGTAAAGTGCGCAATGGCGATACAAATATTTAAGAATATTTACCTTAAATAAGCACTTTTATGCTACGTTTTTACAAAATTGGAATAAATTTTGCATCGTTTTAATTAGAAATCTATCGAAATAAACAATGGTTTTGTAGATTATTTGGCACATATTTCACACCTCGTAAACAATAATCATATTATCATTCCGTGTAAATTTGCGCAATGGCAATACAAATATTTAAGTATATTTACTTTAAGTAAGCACTTTTGTGCTACGTTTTACAAAATTCGAATAAATTTTGCATCGATTTAGTTAGAACTCGATCGAAATTAACGATGATTTTATATATTATTTGGCACAAATTTCACACCTCGTAAACAATATCCCATTATCATTACGGGTAAAATTGGGCTCTGAAGATACAAATATTTAAGGATATTTACCTTAAATAAGCCCTTTTGTGCTACGTTTTCACAAAATCGGAATAAATTTTGCATCGATTTAGTTAGAACTCGATCGAAATTAAAAATTGTTTTGTAGATTATTTGGCACATTTTCACACCTCGTTAACAATATTCGCATTATCATTACGCGTAAAATTGCGCACTGTCGATACAATTATTTAAGAATATTTACCTTAAAAATAGCACTTTTATGCAACGTTTTTACAAAATTGGAATAAATTTTGCAACGATTTAATTAGAACTCGATCGAAATTAACGATGACTTTATAGATTATTTGGCACAAATTTCACACCTCGTAAACAATATTCCCATTATCATTCCGCGTAAAATTGCGCACTGGCGATACAAATATTTAAGAATATTTACACTTTATAAGCATTTTTGTGCTACATTTTTACAAAATTGAATAAAATTTTGCATCGATTTAGTTAGAACTTGATCGAAATTAACAATGGTGTTGTAAATTATTTGGCACATAATAAACTTCTCCGAAACAATATTCGAATTATTATTACGCGTAGAATGGCGTAACGGAGGTGCAAATATTTAAGAATATTTACCTTATATAAGCACTTTTGTGCTACATTTTTACAAAAATGGAATGTATTTGGCACCGATTTGGTAAGAACTCGATCTAAATAAACAAGGGTTTTGTAGATTATTTGGCACATATTTCACACCTCGTAAACAAAATACCCTTATCATTCCGCGTAAAATTGGGCTAGGGCGATAAAAATATTTAAGAATATTTACCTTAAATAAGCACATTTATTCTACGTTTTTACAAAACTGGAATAAATTTAGCATCGTTTTAATTAGAAATCGATCGAAATAAACAATGGTTTTGTAGATTATTTGGCACATATTTCACACCTCATAAACAATAATCATATTATCATTCCGCGTAAATTTGCGCAATGGCAATACAAATATTTAAGTATATTTACTTTAAGTAAGCACTTTTGTGCTACGTTTTACAAAATTCGAATAAATATTTCATCGATTTAGTTAGTACTCGATCGAAATTAACGATGGTTTTATATATTATTTGGCACAAATTTCACACCTCGTAAACAATATTCCCATTATCATTCCGCGTAAAATTGCGCAATGGCAATACAAATATTTAAGAATATTTACCCTATATAAGCATTTTTGTGCTTTATTTTTACAAAATTGGAATAAATTTTGCATCGATTTAGTTAGAACTCGATCGAAATTAACAATGGTTTTGTAGATTATTTGGCACATTTTTCACACCTCGTAAACAATATTCCCATTATCATTCCGCGTAAAATTGCGCAATGGCGATATAAATATTTAAGAATATTTACTTTAAGTAAGCATGTTTTTGCTACCTTTTAACAAAATTCGAATAAATTTGGCATCGATTTGATAAGAACTCGATCGAAATAAACAATGGTTTTGTAGATTATTTGGCACATATTTCACACCTCGTAAAAAATATTCCCATTATCATTCCGCGTAAAATTGGGCTCTGACGATACAAATATTTAAGGACATTTTCCTTAAATAAGCCCTTTTGTGCTACGTTTTCACAAAATCGGAATAAATTTTGCATCGATTTAGTAAGAACTCGATCGAAATTAAATATTATTTTGTAGATTATTTGGCACATATTTCACACCTCGTAAACAATATTCGCATTAATATTCCGCGTAAATTTGCGCAATGGCGATATAAATATTTAAGAATATTTACTTTAAGTAAGCATGTTTGTGCTACATTTAACAAAATTCGAATAAATTTGGCATCGATTTGGTAAGAACTCGATCTAAATAAACAATGGTTTTGTAGATTATTTGGCACATATTTCACACCTCGTAAACAATATTCCCATTATCATTCCGCGTAAAATTGCGCAATGGCGATACAAATATTTAAGAATATTTAACTTAAATAATCACTTTTATGCTACGTTTTTACAAAATTAGAATAAATTTTGCATCGATTTAATTAGAATTCGATCGAAATAAACAATGGTTTTGTAGATTATTTGGCACATATTTCACATCTCGTAAACAATATTCCCATTATCATTCCGCGTAAAATTGTGCAATGGCGATACAAATATTTAAGTAAGTTTACTTTAAGTAAGGACTTTTGTACTAAGTTTTTACAAAATTCGAATAAATTCTGTATCGATTTAGTTAGAACTCGATCGAAATAAACAATGGTTTTGTAGATTATTTGGCACATTTTTCACACCTCGTAAACAATATTCGCATTATCATTCCGCGTAAATTTGCGCAATGGCTATATAAACATTTAAGAATATTTACTTTAAGTAAGCATGATTTTGTTACCTTTTAACGAAACTCGAATAAATTTGGCATAGATTTGGTAAAAATTCAATCGAAATAAACAATTGTTTCGTAGATTATTGGCACATATTTCACACCTTGTAAAAAATATTCCCATTAAAATACCTCGTAAAATTGGGCTCTGACGATACAAATATTTAAGGATATTTACCTTAAATAAGGCCTTTTGTGCTACGTTTTCACAAAATCGGAATAAATTTGCATCGATTTAGTTAGAACTAAATCGAAATTAAAAATTGATTTGTAGATTATTTGGCACATTTTCACACCTCGTAAAGAGTATTCGCCTTATCATTCCGCGTAAATTTGCGCAATGGCGTTATAAATATTAAGAATATTTACTTTAAATAAGCGTGTTTATGCTACCTTTTAACAAAATTCGAAAAAAATTGACATCGATTTGGTAAGAACTCGATCTAAATAAACAATGGTTTTGTAGATTATTTGGCACATATTTCACATCTCGTAAACAATAATCATATTAGCATTCCGCGTAAATTTGCGCAATGAAAATACAAATATTTAAGTATATTTACTTTAAGTAAGCACTTTTGTGCTACGTTTTACAAAATTCGAATAAATTTTGCATCGATTTATTTAGAAATCGATCGAAATTATATATGGTTTTATATATTATTTGGCGCAAATTTCACATATCGTAAACAATATTCCCATTATCATTCCGCGTAAAATTGCGCACTGGCAATACAAATATTTAAGAAAATTTACTTTAAGTAAGCTTGTTTTTGGTACATTTTAAAAAAATTCGAATAAATATGGCATCGATTTGGTAAAAATTCAATCGAAATAAACAATGGTTTCGTAGATTATTTGGCACATATTTCACACCTCGTAAAAAATATTCCCATTATCATTCCGCGTAAAATTGGGCTCTGACGATACAAATATTTAAGGATATTTACCTTAAATAAGCCCTTTTGTGCTACGTTTTCACAAAATCGGAATAAATTTTGCATCGATTTAGTTAGAACTCGATCGAAATTAAAAATTATTTTGTAGATTATTTGGCACATATTTCACACCTCGTAAACAATATTCGCATTAATATTCCGCGTAAATGTGCGCAATGGCGATATAAATGTTTAAGAATATTTACTTTAAATAAGCATGTTTGTGCTACCATTTAACAAAATTCGAATAAATTTGGCATCGATTTGGTAAGAACTCGATCTAAATAAACAATGGTTTTGTAGATTATTTGGCACATATTTCACACCTCGTAAACAATATTCGCATTATCATTCCGCGTAAATTTGCGCAATGGCTATATAAATATTTAAGAATATTTACTTTAAGTAAGCATGTTTTTGCTACCTTTTAACAAAATTCGAATAAATTTGGCATCGATTTGGTAAGAATTCGATCGAAATAAACAATGGTTTCGTAGATTATTTGGCACATATTTCACACCTCGTAAAAAATATTCCCATTATCATTCCGCGTAAAATTGGGCTCTGACGATACAAATATTTAAGGATATTTACCTTAAATAAGCCCTTTTGTGCTACGTTTTCACAAAATCGGAATAAATTTGCATCGATTTAGTTAGAACTCGATCGAAATTAAAAATTGTTTTGTAGATTATTTGGCACATTTTCACACCTCGTAAACAATATTCGCATTATCATTCCGCGTAAAATTGCGCAATGGCGATACAAATATTTAAGAATATTTACTTTAAGTAAGCATGTTTGTGCTACCTTTTAACAAAATTCGAATAAATTTGGCATCGATTTGGTAAGAACTCGATCGAAATAAACAATGGTTTTGTAGATTATTTGGCACATATTTCACACCTCGTAAACAATATTCCCATTATCATTCCGCGTAAATTTGCGCAATGGCGATACAAATATTTAAGAATATTTACTTTAAATAAGCGTGTTTATGCTACCTTTTTACAAAATTGGAATAAATTTGGCATCGATTTGGTAAGAACTCGATCGAAATAAGCAATGGTTTTGTAGATTATTTGGCACATATTTCACACCTCGTAAACAATATTCCCATTATCATTCCGCGTAAAATTGCGCAATGGCGATACAAATATTTAAGAATATTTACTTTAAGTAAGCATGTTTGTGCTACATTTTTACAAAATTGGAATAAATTTTGCATCGATTTAGTAAGAACTCGATCGAAATAAACAATGGTTTTGTAGATTATTTGGCACATATTTCACACCTCGTAAACAATATTCCCATTATCATTCCGCGTAAAATTGCGCAATGGCGATACAAATATTTAAGAATATTTACTGTAAGTAAGCATGTTTGTGCTACATTTTAACAAAATTAGAATAAATTTGGCATCGATTTGTTAAGAACTCGATCGAAATAAGCAATGTTTTTGTAGATTATTTGGCACATATATCACACCTCCTAAACAATATTCCCATTATTATTCCGCGTAAAATTGCGCAATGGCGATAAAAATATTTAAGCATATTTGCTTTAAGCAAGCATGTTTGTGCTACCTTTTAACAAAATTCGAATAAATTTGGCATCGATTTGGTAAGAACTCGATCGAAATAAACAATGGTTTTGTAGATTATTTGGCACATATTTCACACCTCGTAAAAAATATTCCCATTATCATTCCGCGTAAAATTGCGCAATGGCGATACAAATATTTAAGAATATTATCTCTAAAAATGCTTTTTTATTCTACATTTTTACAACATTGGAATAAGATTGGTATCGATTTGGTAAGAACTCGATCGAAATAAGCAATGGTTTTGTAGATTATTTGGCACATATTTCACACCTCGTAAACAATATTCCCATTATCATTCCGCGTAAAATTGAGCAATGGCGATACATATATTTAAGAATGTTAACTTTAAAATGCTTTCTATTCTACATTTTACGAAATTAGAATAAATTTGGTCATCGATTTGGTAAGAACTCGAACGAAATAAGCAACGGTTTTGTACATTATTTGGCACATCTTTCACATCCCGTAAACAATATTCCCATTATCATTCCGCGTAAAATTGCGCAATGGCGATACAAATATTTCAGAATATATACTTTAAGTAAGCATGTTTGTGCTACATTTTATCAAAATTCGAATAAATTTGGCATCGATTTAATAAGAACTCGATCGAAATAAACAATTGTTTTGTAGATTATTTGGCACATATTTCACACCTTCTAAACAATATTCCCATTATCATTCCGCGTAAAATTGCGCAATGGCGATACAAATATTTAAGAATATTTACTTTAAGTAAACATGTTTGTGCTACGTTTTTACAAAATCGGAATAAATTTTGCATCGATTTGGTAAGAATTCGGTCGAAATAAGCAATGGTTTTGTAGATTATTTGGCACATATTTCACACCCCATAAACAATATTCCCATTATCATTCCGCGTAAAATTGTGCAATGGCGATACAAATATTTAAGAATATTTACTTTAAGTAAGCATGTTTGTGCTACGTTTTTACAAAATTCGAATAAATTTTGCATCGATTTGGTAAGAACTCGATCGAAATAAGCAATGGTTTTGTAGATTATTTGGCACATATTTCACACCTCGTAAACAATATTCCCATTATCATTCCGCGTAAAATTTGCGCAATGGCGATACAAATATTTAAGAATATTTACCTTAAATAAGCACTTTTTGCTACGTTTTTACAAAATTGGAATAAATTTTGCATCGATTTAGTTAGAACTCGATCGAAATTAACAATGGTTTTGTAGATTATTTGGCACATATTTCACACCTCGTAAACAATATTCCCATTATCATTCCGCGTAAAATTGCGCAATGGCGATACAAATATTTAAGAATATTTACCTTAAATAAGCATTTTGTGCTACATTTTTACAAAATTCGAATAAATTTGGCATCGATTTGGTAAGAACTCGATCGAAATAAACAATGGTTTTGTAGATTATTTGGCACATATTTCACACCTCGTAAACAATATTCCCATTATCATTCCGCGTAAAATTGCGCAATGGCGATAAAAATATTTAAGCATATTTGCTTTAAGCAAGCATGTTTGTGCTACCTTTTAACAAAATTCGATTAAATTTGGCATCAATTTGGTAAGAACTTGATCGAAATAAACAATGGATTTGTAGATTATTTGGCACATATTTCACACCTCGTAAACAATATACCCAATTAAAATTCCGCATTAAATTGCGCAATGGCGATACAAATATTTAAGAATATTAACTTTAAAAATGCTTTTTTATTCTACATTTTTACAAAATTGGAATAAATTTGGTATCGATTTGGTAAGAACTCGATCGAAATAAGCAATGGTTTTGTAAATTATTTGGCACATATTTCACATCCCGTAAACAATATTCCCAATTTGTAAAACGTAGCACAAAGTGCTTATTTAAGGTAAATATTCTTAAATATTTGTATCGCCATTGCCCAATTTAACGCGGAATATTAATGGGAATATTGTTTACGAGTTGCGTATTATGTACCAAATAATCGACAAAACCATTGTTTATTTCGATCGAGTTCTTATCAAATCGATGCCAAATATATTCCAATTTAGTATAAATGTGGCATAAAAGTGCTTATTATAAGGTAAATATTCTTGAATATTTGCATCGCCATTGCGCAATTCTACGCGAAATGATAATGCGAATATTGTTTACGAGGTGTGAATTATGTGCCAAATAATCTACAAAACCATTGTTAATTTCGATCGAGTTCTAACTAAATCGATGCAAAATTTATTCGAATTTTGTAAAAACGTAGCACAAAAGTGCTTACTTAAAGTAAATATACTTAAATATTTGTATCGCCATTGCGCAATTTTACGCGGAATGATAATGGGAATATTGTTTACGAGGTGTGAAATATGTGCCAAATAATCTACAAAACCATTGTTTATTTAGATCGAGTTCTTACCAAATCGATGCCAAATTTATTCGAATTTTGTTAAAAGGTAGCACAAACACGCTTACTTAAAGTAAATATTCTTAAATATTTATATCGCCATTGCGCAAATTTACGCGGAATGATAATGCGAATATTGTTTACGAGGTGTGAAAATGTGCCAAATAATCTACAAAACCATTGTTAATTTCGATCGAGTTCTAACTAAATCGATGCAAAATTTATTCGAATTTTGTTAAAAGGTAGCACAAACATGCTTATTTAAAGTAAATATTCTTAAATATTTGTATCGCCATTGCGCAATTTTACGCGGAATGATAATGCGAATATTGTTTACGAGGTGTGAAATATGTGCCAAATAATCTACAAAACCATTGTTAATTTCGATCGAGTTCTAACTAAATCGATGCAAAATTTATTCCAATTTTGTAAAAACGTAGCATAAAAGTGCTTATTTAAGGTAAATATTCTTAAATATTTGTATCGCCATTGCGCAATTTACGCGGAATGATAATGGGAATATTGTTTACGAGGTGTGAAATATGTGCCAAATAATCTACAAAACCATTGTTTATTTAGATCGAGTTCTTACCAAATCGATGCCAAATTTATTCGAATTTTGTTAAATGGTAGCACAAACATGCTTACTTAAAGTAAATATTCTTAAACATTTATATCGCCATTGCGCAAATTTACGCGGAATGATAATGCGAATATTGTTTACGAGGTGTGAAATATGTGCCAAATAATCTACAAAACAATTTTTAATTTCGATCGAGTTCTAACTAAATCGATGCAAAATTTATTCCGATTTTGTGAAAACGTAGCACAAAAGGGCTTATTTAAGGTAAATATCCTTAAATATTTGTATCGTCAGAGCCCAATTTTACGCGGAATGATAATGGGAATATTGTTTACGAGGTGTGAAATATGTGCCAAATAATCTACAAAACCATTGTTTATTTCGATCGAGTTCTTACCAAATCGATGCCAAATTTATTCGAATTTTGTTAAAAGGTAACAAAAACATGCTTACTTAAAGTAAATATTCTTAAATGTTTATATCGCCATTGCGCAAATTTACGCGGAATGATAATGCGAATATTGTTTACGAGGTGTGAAATATGTGCCAAATAATCTACAAAACCATTGTTAATTTCGATCGAGTTCTAACTAAATCGATGCAAAATTTATTCGAATTTTGTAAAACGTAGCACAAAAGTGCTTATTTAAGGTAAATATTCTTAAATATTTGTATCGCCATTGCGCAATTTTACGCGGAATGATAATGGGAATATTGTTTACGAGGTGTGAAATATGTGCCAAATAATCTACAAAACCATTGTTTATTTCGATCGAGTTCTAACTAAATCGATGCAAAATTTATTCCAATTTTGTAAAAACAAAGCACAAATATGCTTATAAAGGTAAATATTCTTAAATATTTGTATCGCCATTGCGCAATTTACGCGGAATGATAATGGGAATATTGTTTACGAGGTGTGAAATATGTGCCAAATAATCTACAAAACCATTGTTTATTTCGATCGAGTTCTTACCAAATCGATGCAAAATTTATTCGAATTTTGTTAAAAGGTAACAAAAACATGCTTACTTAAAGTAAATATTCTTAAATATTTATATCGCCATTGCGCAAATTTACGCGGAATGATAATGCGAATATTGTTTACGAGGTGTGAAAAATGTGCCAAATAATCTACAAAACCATTGTTAATTTCGATCGAGTTCTAACTAAATCGATGCAAAATTTATTCCGATTTTGTGAAAACGTAGCACAAAAGGGCTTATTTAAGGTAAATATCCTTAAATATTTGTATCGTCAGAGCCCAATTTTACGCGGAATGATAATGGGAATATTGTTTACGAGGTGTGAAATATGTGCCAAATAATCTACGAAACCATTGTTTATTTCGATTGAATTTTTACCAAATCGATGCCAAATTTATTCCAATTTTGTTAAAAGGTAACAAAAACATGCTTACTTAAAGTAAATATTCTTAAATGTTTATATCGCCATTGCGCAAATTTACGCGGAATGATAATGCGAATATTGTTTACGAGGTGTGAAAAATGTGCCAAATAATCTACAAAACCATTGTTAATTTCGATCGAGTTCTAACTAAATCGATGCAAAATTTATTCGAATTTTGTAAAAACGTAGCACAAAAGTGCTTACTTATAGTAAATATACTTAAATATTTGTATCGCCATTGCGCAATTTTACGCGGAATGCAAATGGGAATATTGTTTACGAGGTGTGAAATATGTGCCGAATAATCTACAAAACCATTGTTTATTTCGATCGAGTTCTTATCAAATCGATGCCAAATATATTCGAATTTTGTAAAAATGTAGCACAAAAGTGCTTATATAATGTAAATATTCTTAAATATTTGCATCTTCATTACGCAATTCTGCGCGTAATTATAATTCGAATGTTGTTTAGGAGAAGTTTATTATGTGCCAAATAATGTACAAAACCATTGTTAATTTCAATCGAGTTCTAACTAAATAGATGGAAAATTTTATTCAATTTTGTAAAAATGTAGCACAAAAATGCTTATATAGGGTAAATATTCTTAAATATTTGTATCGCCAGTGCGCAATTTTACGCGTAATGATAGTGGGAATATTGTTTACGAGGTGTGAAATATGTGCCAAATAATCTACGAAACCATTGTTTATTTCGATTGAACTTTTACCAAATCGATGCCGAATTTATTCGAATTTTATTAAAGGTAACAAAAACATGCTTACTTGAAGCAAATATTCTTAAATGTTTATATCGCCATTGCGCAAATTTACGCGGAATGATAATGCGAATATTGTTTACAAGGTGTGAAAAATGTGCCAAATAATTCACAAAACTATTGTCAATTTCGATTGATTTCTAACTAAATCGATGCAAAATTTATTCCGATTTTGTGAAAACGTAGCACAAAAGGGCTTATTTAAGGTAAATGTCCTTAAGTATTTCTCGTCAGAGCCGAATTTTACGCGGAATGATAATGGGAATAATTTTTACGAGGTATGAATTATGTGCCAAATAATCTAAGAAACCATTGTTTATTTCGATTGAATTTTTACCAAATCGATGCCAAATTTATTCGAATTTTTTTAAAACGTACCAAAAATATGCTTACTTAAAGTAAATATTCTTAAATATTTAAATCGCCATTGCGCAAATTTACGCGGAATGCTAATGCAAATATTGTTTACGATGTGTGAAAATTGTGCCAAATAATCTACAATATCATTGTAAATTTCGATCGAATTCTAACTAAATCGATGCAACAATTGTTCCAATTTTGTAAAAATAAAGCACAAAAATGCTTGAATAGGGTAAATATTCCTTAATATTTGTATTGCCAGTGCCCAATTTTACGCGGAATGATAATGGGAATATTGTTTAAGATGTGTGAAATTTGTGCCAAATAATCTATAAAACCATCGTTAATTTCGATTGAGTTCTAACTAAATCGATGCAAAATTTATTCCGATTTTGTGAAAACGTAGCACAAAAGGGCTTTTATAAGGTAAATATCCTTAAATATTTGTATCGTCAGAGCCCAATTTTACGCGGAATGATAATGGGAATATTTTTTACGAGAAGTGAAATATGTGCCAAATAATCTGCGAAACCATCGTTTTTTTCGATTGAATTTTTACCAAATCGATGCCAAATTTATTCGAATTTTGTTAAAAGGTAACAAAAACATGCTTACTTGAAGTAAATATTGTTAAATGTTTATATCGCCATTGCGCAAATTTACGCGGAATGATAATGCGAATATTGTGTACGAGGTTTGAAAAATGTGCCAAATAATCTACAAAAACCATTGTTGGTTTCGATCGAGTTCTAACTAAATCGATGCAAACTTTATTCGAATTTTGTAAAAACGTAGCACAAAAGTGCTTACTTAAAGTAAATATACTTAAATATTTGAATCGCCATTGCGCAATTTTACGCGGAATGATAATCGGAATATTCTTTACGAGGTGTGAAATATGTGCCAAATAATCTACAAAACCATTGTTTAGTATTTTGTACACACTCTGGTTCGAAAACGAAATAATCAATAGCGGACAACATCGGCTTTGGTACTTTATTATAGAAAAATTTAAGACAACATATAGAAGCGCTAGATGTAAAACCCCGAACAATAGGAAGTATTTTGTACACACTCTGGTTTGAAAACGTAATAAAAGCAAGCACAAAACATTGGCTTTGATTCTTTAATATAGAAAAATTTAAGATAACACATAGATGCGCTAGATGGAAAACCGTGAGGAAGAGGAGGACATTGTATACGTTCTCGTTTGAAAACGAAACAAACCTTAGCAGAGGATATTGGCTTTGGTACTTAATAATAGGAGAATTTAAGACATAATAGGAGGAATTTTCTACACGCTCTCTTTCGAAAGCGAAATAATAACTAGCAGAGGACATAACTTTTGCTAATTTATTATAGAAAAATACAAGACAACACACAGATGCGCTAAATGGAAAACCACGAGAAATAGGAGGAATTTTGTACACACTCTCGTTCGAAAACGAAATAAACACTAGCAGAGGACATTGGCTGTGGTACTTAATTATTGAGATAATTTAAGACATATACATAGATGCGCTAGATGGAAAATCGCGAGGAATAGGAGGAAATTTGTTCACAATCTCGATCGAAAACAAAATAAACCATAGCAGAAGACATTGGCGTCGGTACTTTGTTATAGGAAAATTTCAGACATAACACATAGATACGTTAGATGAAAAATCAGGAGGAGCAGGCTGTGTTCTGTGGACGCTTTAGTTCGCAAAAGAAATAACCACCAGCAGAGGAAATTGGCTTTGGTACTTAATTATAGAATAATATTAGACATAACACGTAGATGCACAAGATGAAAGACCACGAGGAATTGGAGTAATTTTTTACACACTCTATTTCGAAAACGAAATATAGAAAAATTTAAGATGAAAAAGCAGGAGGAATAGGAGTAATTTTGCACACACTCTCGTTCGAAAACGAAATAAACACTAGAAGAGGACATTGGCTATGGAACGTAATAACAGAACAATTTCACACATAAGGCATATGTGCGCTAGATGCAAAACCACGAGGAAGAGGAGGAATTCCGTACACATTCTCGGGTCGAAATACGAAATAAACACTGGAAGAGATGACATTGGCTATGGTATTCAATTATAGAATAATTTAAAACATAACACATTGATGTGCCAGATGGAAAACCACGAGGAATAGTATTAATTTGGTACACCCTCTTGATGGAAAACGAAATAAACACTAGAAGATGTCATTGGCTTTGGTACTAAATTATAGAATAATTTAAGACATAACACGTAAATGCACTAGATGAAAAACCACGAAGAATAGGAGGTATTTTGTACACACTCTTGTCGGAAAACGAAATAAAATCTAGCAGAAGACATTGGCTATGGTATTCAATTATAGAATAATTTAAAACATAACACATTGATGTGCCAGATGGAAAACCACGAGGAATAGGAGGAATTTTGTACACCCTCTCGTTCGAAAACGAAATTAAACGCTAGCAGAGGACATTGGCTTTGGTATCTTAATTATAGAATAATTTAAGACATAACACATAGATGAGGTATAGGGAAAACCACGAGGAAAAATAGGAATTTTGTACACACTCTCATTGTAAAACTAAAATAAACACTAGCAGATGGCATTGGCTGTGGTACTTTATTATAGAATAATATAAGACATAAAACATAGATGCGCTAGAGGGACAACCGCGAGGAATGAGTGGAATTTTGTACACACTCTCGTTCCAAAACGAAATAAAATCTAGCAGATTGCATTGGTTTTGGCACTTAGTTATATAATAATTTAAGACATAACACATTAATGTTTTAGAGGGAAAACCTGAAGAAATGGGTGAAATTTAGTGTACAATCTTGTTCGTAAACAAAATAAACAATGACGGATGGCATTGGCTTTGGTACTTAATTATAGAATAATTTAAGACATACTACAAATAGCTGCGCAAGTCGGAAAACCACGAAGAATAAAAGGAAATTTGTAAACACACGTTCGAATAAAATACAATAGCAGATGACATTGGCTTTGATACTTAATTATAGAATAATTTAAGTCATAACACAGACGCGCTAGAGAGATAACCACGAGGAAAAAGAAGAATTTTGTACATACACTCGTTCGAATACGAAATAAATACTAGCAGATGGCATTGGCTTTGGTCATTTATTAAAGAATAATTTAAGACATAACACATAGATGCGCTAGAAGGAAAACCACGAGGTATAGGAGGAATTTTGTAAACACTATCGTTCGAAAACGAAATAAACACTAGCACATGAAATTGGCTTTGGTACTTAATTATAGAATAATTTAAGACATAACACCTAGTTGCGCTAGAGGCAAAACCACGAGGAATAGTAAGAATTTTGTACACACTCTCGTTCGATAAAGAAATAAACACTAGCACATGGCATTGGCTTTTGTACTTAATTATATATTAATTTAAGACATAACACATAGATGTGCTAGAAGGAAAACCACGAGGAATACGTGGAATTTTGTACACACTCTCGTTCGAAAACGAAATAAACACTATCACGTGGCATTAATTATGGTACTTAATTATAGAATAATTTAAGACATAACACCTAGATGCGGTAGAGGAAAAACAACGAGGAGTAGGTGGAATTTTGTACAAACTCTCTTTCGAAAACGAAATAAATACTACCTGTGGACATTGGGTTTGGTACTTAATTATAAAATTATTTAAGACATAACACATAGATGCGCTGGAAGGAAAACCACGAGGCATACGTGGAATTTTGTACACACCCTCGTTCGAAAACGAAATAAACACTAGCACATGGCATTGGCTTTTGTACTTAATTATATAATAATTTAAGACATAACACATAGATGTGCTAGAGGAAAAACCACGAAGAATAGGTGGAATTTTGTAAACACTATCGTTCGAAATTGAAATAAAAAAGTAGCAGAGGACATTGGGTTTGGTACTTAATTATAAAATAATTTAAGACATAACACATAGATGCGCTAGAGGAAAAACCAAGAGGAATAGGTGGAATTTTGTACACACACTCGTTCGAAGACGAAATAAACAGTAACACATGGCAATGGCTTTGGTACTTAATTAAAGAATAATTTAAGACAAAAGACGTAGGTGCGCTAGAATGAAAACCACGAGGAACAGGAGTGATTTTGTACACACACACTTTCGAAAAAAAATTGAACACAAGCAGAGAACATTGGCTTCGGTACTTAATTAGGTAATATTCTAAGACATAACACATAGATGCGCTAGAGGGAAAACCACGAGGAATTGGAGGAATTTTCTACACACTCTCGTTCGAAAACGAAATGAACATTAACAAATGGCATTGGATTTGATACTTAATTATTAAATAATTTAAGACATACAACATAGATACGCTAGAGGGAAAAGGACAAGGAACAGGTGGAATTTTGTACACACTCTCGTTCGAAAACGAAATAAACTCTACCAGATGGAATTGGCTTTGGTATTTAATAATATCATAATTTAAAACATAACAAATAGATGAGCCAGAGGGAAACCCGCGAAGAAAAAGAAGAATTTTGTGCACACTCTCATTCGAAAATAAATTAAACAATGGCAGATGACATTGGCTTCGTACATAATTATAGAATAATTTAAAACATAAAACATTGATGCGCTAGACGGAAAACCACGAGGAATGGGAGGAATATTATACACACTCGTTCGAAAACGAAATAAACACTACCAGCGGAATTGGCTTTGGTACTTAATTATATAATAATTTAAGACATAACACATAGATGCGCTAGAGGGAAAACCACGAGAAAAAGGTGGATTTTGTACACACACTCGTTCGAAAACAAATTAAACAATGGCAGATGGCATTGGCTTGGTACTTAATTATAGAATATTTTAAGACATTACACATGGATGCGCTAGAGGGAAAACCACGAGGAAAAGGAGGAATTTTGTACACACCCGATCGAAAACTAAATTAACACTAGCTGTGGCATTGGCTTTGGTACTTAATTATTGAATAATTTACGACAAAACACATAGATGTGCTAGAGAGCAAACCACGAGGAATAGGAGTAATTTTGTAAACACACTCGTTCGAAAACGAAATGAACATTAGCAGATGGAATTGGATTTGGTACTTAATTATTAAATAATTTAAGACATACAACATAGATGCGATAGAGGGAAAAGGACGAGGAACAGGTGGATTTTGTACACACTCTTGTTCGAAAACGAAATAAACACTAGCTCATGGCATTGGCTTTAGTACTTAATAATATAATAATTTAAGACCTGACACATTGATGCGCTAGAGGGAAAATCATGAGGAATAGGTGGAATTTTCTACACACTCTCATTCGAAAACGAAATAAAACTAGTAAAGACATAGTGTTTGATACTTAATTATAAAATAAAATAGGACATAACAAATAGATGCGCTCAGGCGGAAACCACGAGGAATAGGCGGAATTTTGTACACACTCTCGATCGAAAAAGAAATAAACACTAGCAGATGGCATTGGCTTTGGTACTTAATTATAGAATAATTTAAGACATAACACATAGATGCGCTAGAGGGAAAACCACGAGAAATAGGTTGATTTTTGTACACACTCTCGATGGAAATCAAAATAAACAATGGCAGAGGGCATTGGCTTGGGAATTAATTATAGTATAATGTAATAAATAATACATAGATGAACTAGAGTGAAAACCACGAGGAATAGGAGGAATTTTGTACACATTCTCGTTCGAAAAGTAATTAAACACAAGCAGAGGACATTGGATTTGGTACATAATTGTAGAATAATTTAAGACATAACACGTAGATGCGCTAGTTGAAAAACCACGAAGAATAGGAGGAATTTTGTACACACTCTCGTTCGAAAACGAAATAAACTCTAGCAGATGGCATTGGCTTTGGTACTTAATTATAGAATAATTTAAGACATAACACATAGATGCGCTAGAGGGAAAACCACGAGGATAAGGAGGAACTTTGTAAACACTCTCGTTCGAAAATTAATTAAACAATAACAGAGGACATTGGCTTTGGTTCTTAATTGAAAAACGTTTAGGACATCACATAGATCCGCCAGATGAATAACCGATGAAGAATATGAGGAATTTTGTACACACTCTCGTTCGACTACGAAATAAACAATAGCGGAGGGCATTGGCTTTGGTACTTAAGTATAGAATAATTTAAGACATAACACATAGATGCGGTAGAGGGAAAACCACGAGGAATAGGAGGAATTTTGTTCACACTCTCTTTCGAAAACGAAATAAACTCTAGCAGAGGCCATTGGATTTTGTACTTAATTATAGAATAATTTAAGACAAAGCACATAGATGCGGTAGAGGAAAAACCACGAGGAATAGGAGGAATTTTGTACACACTCTCGTTTGAAAACGAAATATACACTAGCAGAGCACATTGGCTTTGGTGCTTAATTATAGAATAATTTAAGATATAACACATAGATGCGCTAGAGGGAAAACCAAGAGGAAAAGGAGGAATTTTGTACACACTCTCGTTCGAAAACGAAATAAACAATATCAGAGGACATTAGTTTTGGTTCTAATTATGGAAAAATTCAAGACATAACACATAGATGCGCTAGATGATAAACCACAAGGAGCAGTAGGAATTTTGTTCACAATCTCGTTCGACAACGAAATATATCATAGTAGAGACCATTGGCTTCGGTACTTTATTATAGAAGAATTTAAGACTGCACATAGATGAGCTGGATGAAAAACCAAAAGGAGAAGGATGTATTTTTACACATTCTCGTTCGAAAACGAAATTAAACATAGCAGATGACATTGACTTCGGTGCTTAAGTATAGAAAATTTAACACAACACATAGACGCGCTAGATGATCAACCACGAGGAGTAGGAGGAAATTTGTACACACTCTTGATCGAAAACGAAATAAACACTAGCAGATGGCATTGGCTTTGGTACTTAATTATATAATAAACTAAGACATAAGACATAGATGCGCTAGAGGGAAAACCACGAGAAAAACGTGGATTTTTCTACACACACTCGTTCGAAAAATAATTAAACACAAGCAGAGGACATTGGATTTGGTAATTAATTGTAGAATAATTTAAGACATAACACGTAGATGCGCTAGTTGTAAAACCACGAAGAATAGGAGGAATTTTCTACACACTCTCGTTCGAAAACTAAATAAAAATTAGCAGAGGACATTGGGTTTGGTACTTGATTAAAAAATAATTTAAGACATAACAGATAGATGCGCTAGAGGGAAAACGTCGAGGAATAGATGGAATTTTCAACACACTCTCGTGAGAAAACGAAATAAACACTAGGACATGGCATTGGATTTGGTACTTAATTATAGAATAATTTAAGACATAAATCATAGATGCGCTAGAGGGAAAACCAAGAGGAATAGGAATAATTTTATACACACACCGTTCGAAAAGTAAATAAACAGTAGCAGAGGGCATTGGCTTTGATACTTAATTTTAGAGTAATTTAAGACATAACACATAGATGCACTAGAGGGAAAACCACGTGGAATAAGAAGAATTTTGTACACACTTCAGTTCGAAAACGAAATAAACACTAGCAGATTGCATTGGCTTTGGTACTTAATAATATAATAATTTAAGACATAAAACATAGATGTGTTAGAGGGAAAACCACGAGAAATAGGAGGAATTTTGTACACACTCACGTTCGAAAACAAAATAAACAATGGCAGATGGCATTGGCTTTGGTACTTAATTATAGAATAATTTAAGACATAACACATAGATGCGCTAGAGGGAAAACCACGAGAAATAGGAGGAATTTTGTATAGACTCGTTCGAAAACGAAATAAATACTAGCACAGGCATTGGCTTTGGTACTTAATTATAGAATAATTTAAGACATAACACATAGTTGCGCTAGTGGGAAATCCACGAGGTATACGAGGAATTTTGTAAACACTCTCGTTAGGAAAAGATATAAACACTAGCAGAGTCCATTGGCTTCGTTACTTAATTATAGAATAAATTAAGACATATAACATAGATGCGCTAGAATGAAAACCACGAGGAATAGGAGGAATTTTGTACACACTCTCGTTCGAATAAAATTTAACACTAGCAGAGCACATTGGATTCGAAACTTAATTAAAGGAAAGTTTAAGACAACACATAGATGCGATAGATGAAAAACCATTGAAGACTAGCAGCAATTTTGTACACACTCTCGTTCGAAACGAAATAAACACTAGCAGAGGGCATTGGCTTTGGGTCTTAATTAAAAAATAATTTTAGAAATAACACATAGAGGCTCTAGAGGGAAAACCACGAGGAAAAGGAGGAATTTTGCACACACTCTCGTTTGAAAACGAAATAAACAGTAGCATATTGCATTGAATTTGGTACTTAACTATAGAATACTTCAAGACATAACACGTAGATGCGCTAGATGAGAACCACGAAAATTAGGAGAAATTTTGTACACACACTCATACGAAAAAGTATTTAACAGTAGCAGTGGCCATTGGATTCGCTACTTAGTTAAAGAAAAGTTTAAGATATCACATAGATCCACTAGACAAATAACCAATAAAGAATATTAGGAATTTTGTACACATTCTCGTTCGACTACGAAATAAACCCTAGCAGATGGCATTCTGTTTAATACTTAATTATAGTATAATTTAAGACATAACACACAGATGAGTTAGATGGAAACCACGAGGCAAAGGAGGATCTTTGTACACACTCTAGTTCCAAAATTAAACAAGCACTAACAGAGGACATTGGCTTTTGTACTTGATTATAGAATAATTTAAGACATAACACATGGATGCGCTAGAGGAAAAACCACGGAGAATAGGAGGAATTTTCGACACACCCTCGTTTAAAAATTAAACAAACTCTTACAGTGGAAATTGGCTTTGGTACTTAATTGAAGAATAGTTTAAGACATTACAAAGATCCACCAGATGAACAACCAATGAAGAATATGAGGAATTTTGTACACACTCTCGTTCGAAAACGAAATAAACACTAGCAGAGGACATTGGCTTTGGTACTTAATTAAAGTATAATTTAAGAAATTACACAAAGATGCGCTAGAGGGAAAACCACGAGGAAAAGGAGGAATTTTGTACACACTCGTTCGAAAAAGAAATAAAGACTAGCACAGACATTGGCTTTGGTACTTAATTATAGAATAATTTAAGACATAACACATGGTTGCGCTAGAGGGAAATCCACGAGGAATACGAGGAATTTTGTACACACTCCCGTTAGGAAAAAGGTATAAATACTAGCATAGGACATTGGCTACGTTACTTAATTATAGAATAAATTAAGACATAACACATAGATGCGGTAGAGGGAAGACCACGAGGAATAGGAGTAATTTTGTACACACTTTTGTTCGAAAACGAAATAAACACATGCAGGTGGCATTGGCTTTGTTATTTAATGATAGAATAATTTAAGACATAACACATAGATGCGCTAGTGGGAAAACCACGAGGAAAAGGAGGAAATTTGTTCACACTCTTGATTAAAAACAAAATAAACATTAGCAGAGGACATTGGCTTTGGTACTTAATTGTAGAATAATTTAAGATAAAATACATAGATGAGTTAGACGAAAAATCACGAGCAATTGGAGTATTTTGTACACACTCTCGTTCGAAAAAGAAATAAATAATAGAACAGGATATTAGCTATTGAATTTATTTTTAGAACATTTTAAGACATAAAACAGAGCTGCGCTAGATGAAATACCAGGAGGAGCAGGGGAGTTTTGTACACACTCGTTGAAAAACGAAATAAAAACTAACAGAGGACATGAGCTTTGTTAAGTTGTTAAAGAAAAATTAAAGATAAAACATAGATGCGCAAGATGAAAGACCACAAGGAATGGGAGGAATTTTGTACATGCTCTAGTTCCAAAAACGAAATAAAATCTATCAGAACACGTTGGCTTTTCTTCTTAATTATAGAAAAACTTTAGACAACACATAGATGCGCTAGATGGAAATCCACGAAGAGCAGGAGGAACTTTGTACACACTCTCAAACGAAAACAACACAAACCATAGCAGAGGATATTGGTTTGGTACTTAATTATAGGAGAATATAAGACATAACACGTAGATGCGCAATAGTAAAAACCACGAGAAAAAGGTGGAATTTTGTACACACTCACGTTCGAAAACCAATTAAACAATGGCGGATTGCATTGGCTTTGGAACTTAATTATAGAATAATTTAAGATATAACACATAGATGCGCTAGAGGGAAAAGCACGAGGAATAGGAGGAATTTTGTACACACTCTCGTTCGAAAAAGTATTAAACACTTGCTGAGTACATTGGATTCGGTACTTAATTAAAGAAAGGTTTAAGACAACACATAGATGCGCTAGATGAAAAACCACGAAGAATAGGAGGAATTTTTCTACACACTCTCGTTCGAAAAACAATTAAACACAAGCAGATGACATTGGATTTGGTACTTAATTGTAGAATAATTTAAGACATAACACGTAGATGCGCTAGTTGTAAAACCACGAAGAATAGGAGGAATTTTGTACACACTCTCGTTCGAAAACGAAATAAACTCTAGCAGATGGCATTAGCATTGGTACTTAATTATAGAATAATTGAAGACATAACACATAGATTCGCTAGAGGGAAAACCAAAGGGGATAAGGAGGAACTTTGTATACACTCTAGTTCGAAAATTAAACAAGTAATAACAGAGGACATTGGCTTTGGTACTTAGTTTAAAAAAATCTTTAGAACATGACATAGATCATCCAGATGTATAACCAATGAAGAATATGAGGAATTTTGTACACGTTCTCGTTCAAAAACGAAATGAAGACTAGAAGAGGGCATTGGCTTTGGTTCTTAATTATAAAATAATTTAAGAAATAACACGTAGATTCTCTAGAGGGAAATCCACGAGGAAAAGGAGGAATTTTGCACACACTCTCGTTTGAAAACGAAATAAACACTAGCAGATTGCATTGGCTTTGGTACTTAACTATAGATTAATTTAAGACATAACACGTAGATGCGCTAGATGAAAAACCACGAAGAATAGGAGGAATTTTGTACCCATTCTAGTTGGAAAACGAAATAAAACCTAGCAGATGGCATTGGCCTTAATACTTAATAATAGAATAGTTTAAGACAACACCAATGTGGGCTAGATGGAAAACAACGAGGAATAATACTAATTTGGTATAAACTCTCAATGGAAAACGAAATAAACAATAGCAGATGGCATTGGCTTTTGAACTTAATTATAGAATAATTTAAGACATAACTCATAGATGCCTTGATGAAAAACCACGCGGAATAAGAGTAATTTTGTACACACTCACGTTCGAAAACGAAATAAACATTAGCAGAGGCCATTGGTTTTGATACTTAATTATAGAAGAATTTAGGACATAACACATACATGCGCTAGATGTAAAACCACGTGGGATAGGAGCAATATTATATACACTCTCGTTCGAAAATGAAATAAACACTAGTAGAAGACATTGGGTTTGTTATTTAATTATAGAACTATTTAAGATATAACACGCAGATGCGCTGGATGAAAAACCACGACGAATAGGAGGAATTTTGTATAGACTATCGTTCGAGAAAGAAATAAACCATTCAGAGGAGATTGGCTTTTGTACTTATTTATGGAAAAATTTAAGATATAACGCATAGATGCGCTACATTTTAAACGACGAAGAGCATAGGAATTTTGTTAACACACTTGGTCGAAAACGAAATAAACAATAGCGGAGGACATTTTCTTTGGTTTTTAATTATAGAGCAATATAAGACATAACAGAAACATGCGCTAGATGAAAATCCAAGAGGAATAGGAGGAATTTTTTAATACAGTCTCGTTCGACAACGAAATAAACACTAGTAGAGGACATTGGCTATGGAATTTAATTATGGAACAATTTAACATAAGACATGGATGTGCTAGATGAAAAACTACGAGAAATAGGAGGAATTTTGTACACACTGTTGTTCGAAAACTAAATAAAAACTAGCAGTGGACATTGGCTTTGGTACTTAGTTATATAACGATTTGTGACATAAAACATAGATGCGCAAGATAAAAAGCCACGAGGAATCGGAGTAATTTTGTATACAGTCTCGTTCGAAAACGAAATAAACACTAGCAGAAGACATTGGCTTTGGTACTTAATTATAGAACGATATAAGACATAACACATAAAAGCGCTAAATGAAAAACTACGAGGAATCGGAGGAATTTCGTACCCACTCTCTTTCGAAAATGAAATAAACGCTAGAAGAGAACACTGGATTTCTTTCTTAGGTATAGAAAATTTTAAGACAATACAGATAGATGCGCTAGATAAAAAAAGGGCGACGAATTTGAGGAATTTTGGACACCCTCTAGTTCGAAAACGAAATAATCACTAGCTGAGGATATTGGCCTTGGTACTTTTTTACGGAACAATTCAAGACAACACATGAATGCGCTAGATGACAAACCACGAGGGATACGAAGAATTTGTACACGCTCTCTTTCGAAAACGAAATAAAATCTAGCAGAGGTCATTGGATTTAGTACTTAATTTTAGAAAAATTTAAGAAAAAATATTGATGTGCTAGATGAAAAACAACGAGGAATAGGATGAATGTATTACACATTCCCGTTTGAAAACGGAATAAACACAATCAGAGGACTTTGGTTTTGTACTTAATTATAGAATAATTTAAGACATAACACATAGATGCGCTAGATGAAAAACCACGAGGAATCGTAGGAATTTTGTACACAGTCTCGTTCGAAAACGAAATAAACACTAGCAGAGGACATTGGCTTTGGTACTTAATTATAGAATAATTTAAGACATAACACATAGATGCGCTAGATTAAAAACGTCGGAGAATAGGAGTAATTTTGAACACACTCTCGTTCGAAAAGGATATATTCACGAGCAGAGGACACTGGCTTTGGTACTTAATAATAGAACAATTTAAGACATAATACATTGATGCGTTAGATGAAAAACCACGAGGAAGAGGAGGAATTTTTCACACACTGACTTTTGAAAACGAAATAAACACGTGCGGAGGATATTGGCTTTGGTACCATTTTCTAGAACAATTTAAGACATAACACGTGGATGAGCTAGACGAAAAACTACGAGGAATAGGAGGAATTTTGTACACACTCTCTTTTTGAAAACGAAATAAACCCTTTTTTTAAAACACGTTTCGAATATCTATGATCATCAAATGAGCATGATAGCAAATTGCAGAACGCCGATCAAAACCAAAGCATATCTACCTGCGTTGTCTACAGACGCCCTAATATCTCACTCATCGACGACACTCGCGGGGCCCAACTCCTTTCCACTTTTTTCTCTTTACACTCTGATCGGTACGTCGTTGTGGGTGATCTCAACCTCCCCATGACTAACTGGCATAATCTAGCTTCCGAAAGTCACCCACTGCTTCGACTCTTCGCGGATAACCTGCTACACCAATTCGTGCATTTTCCTACCCGAGGGAACAACCAACTGGATTGTGTTCTCTCCAATAACGAGGTGACCGATGTTCGCTCTCGGGAAATCTTCCCCAACCTTGATCACTGTCAGGTATCCTTCCTCTTACCTCTCTTATCCTTCACCCCTCGAGAAGACACCCAAACTTTCAGACGATTCACCAACTGGGAAGAGTTCCGCCGACTCTGTGACACAGTTAACTGGAGGGACCTCTTTCTCCCAAACAATCTCTCCTCGTGCTTCTCCGAAGTCCATAACATCCTATCCTCCCACTATAACTCCGCCACCTCTATTCAACAAGTATACACGACGAATAAGTTGAACGCTCTGTTTAAGGCACGTGACAATCTCGCACGCAACTCTCGCCTACGCACATCGTCACTTGCTCGCGCCCTCGCTCTGAGACGCATTGATGGGCTCATTAAACAGGCTATCAACAAACAAGCGCTCCACATCGAAAAACGCATCCGCTCAGCTCCTAATCCCCGGGCAAAGTTCGCCATCATCAAACACCAATTGCTGCAAAAGCCCAAAACCTCGTTTATCAACTTCTCTCAGTCAGGCGATCTCTGCTTCGCCAATGATTATCTGACTCACCTTCTCGACTCCTTTTCCACTCCCGCTCCACCTGTTGAGATGTTAGACAACGGAGACACCGAGAACCTACGCTGGTTCCATGTCTCTCCGGCTTCCGTCGCCCAGGCAATTAAAAACATTAAATCTAAACACCAATTTGATCAATATGGAGTCTCGGTCAGTATGATTGCCCTTCTAGGCTGGAACGTCTTCTCTCTGATTGCAGATGTTATTAATCATTGTCTCGAAACCACCTATCTTCCCCCGAACTGGCTCAATTCGACGATCTCTCCTATCCCTAAAAATGGCACTTCTTCGATCTCATCATTTAAAGATCTCCGCCCCATTACTATCGTCCCTTCTTTCACCAAAATCTTCGACAGGATCTTATACAACCTAATCTACCCCACCATTAAGTCTCATGTAAACTTCTATCTCCTCGATGATCAACATGGCTTTCTGAATGGCCGCTCCTCTTCCACCAACTTAGTTAGTGTTCTCGATCATTGCTACTCCTCCTTCTCTAAAGGGCTCCAGTGCACCCTCCTATTCCTGGATATTTCCAAGGCTTTTGACTCGCTGTCATTTTCAGCAATCAAATCCGCCTTACTGAGAAGCGGTATCTGCGGCAACGTACTCAATCTTATTAGTTACTATCTCCGAAACCGATATGCGACAGTAAAAGTTGGCAGTAGTCACTCGAGGCCAGCCCATATCAGATCCGGTGTTCCCCAGGGCTCCGTACTTGGTCCCATTCTCTTCAACCTTACGCTCGCGCACATACAGGTTGATGACAACCTTTTCAAACTGTTCAAATATGCGGATGACATGGTTATCGTATTTAGCAACTCCAAAACATCCAACTCCTTATCCCTTATATCGGAGCTCCTATCCTCGCTCCACTCGCAGCTTAGCAGAATCGGCCTCAAACTAAATCCCACCAAAACTCGCATAATGAAACTCTCCTCTGATCCATTCTGCTCTATCCCGGTTGCCAACTACCCCCTTGATATAGAAATAATAGATTCGGCCAAACATCTTGGCATTCACTTCTCGAAATCCCTTGACTTCTCCCTACACCTTACACACACTACCTCCAAACTCTTCAAATGGGCCCGTCTGATCTGTTTTAAGACTAACAATCCCACTCTCCAACTCACGTTATTCAAGGTCTACGTTCTGCCCCTCATTTCCTACGCCAGCGAATTCTACTGTCCTCTAACCCTCGCCTCCTCCTACACTATTGAACAGATATCCTCCAGATTTCTAAAACGAGTCTTCCCGAAATGCCAAAACTATAGGGAACGCCTTCTTCTGGCAAACCTTCTTCCGCTTTGGTTCACCCGTCACCTTCGCGTCATTTCTTTTATCCATAAGATCACAACCTGCTTACCACTCTCCAATTTTGCCCACCCCAGTCACCACTATGCCACACGTTCTAGTAACTCTTCTATCCAAGCCTACCATACCCCCACCATATTTAAAAAAATCTATCTCTTCTCGAAAGCCACTAATGTCTTCAACGCTCTCCCCACAGACATAACACTCCTACCCCAGCACGAATTCAAAAAGGTAGCCCATCAGTACTTCTTCAACAAATTTCTTTGTGATACGACCGATTGGAAACGAAACTGGTTCCTTCTCAATCCATAACATTTACTTCACCCCAGGCTATCCTCCTTACTAACTTCGTAAGGTTAAATCCATCAGGCAGCCATCTTCCACTCTACCTCTCTTGTCTTATTCTTTTCTTCTAGATTCACAAATACCACCTCTCAGCCCATTCCTAACCCTATTATATCCACGTTGTGGATACTCTACTACGTTTTGCTCATCCAACTCTTTTCTTTCTTTCTTGTTTCAGCGGAGGACCGGAAACCCAACAGCCCTACCGATCCACCAACGGTTCGCTTCGGACTTCGACTCTCCCTGGTCTTCTTTTAATCTCGATCACGTTCTACAGATGCCTGCGATCCTTGCAAGACTCGCTCGCCTCAATCCTGCCGACTCCATCAATTCATTCGTCACGACAATGGACTCCAACGGTCGACGTCTACCTCCGGGCCGCCATCTTTTCATCTTCATCTTTGTTTTCGATCTCACATTCACCTTGAAGATCTGATACTTCACGGACTATCTCCAATTGATCTTGTCTAGTCAAATGGAACTTCGCTTATATTTATTTTTCACCAGATTGAACTATCTTGATGTTAATGATAACTTTTCCCCTCCCCAACCCCTCCCCCTGCTATTAAATACTTTGCTAGTCACAATTCCACTCACCTCCACATATCCTACCCTTGATTTGCTATTTCAATGATTGGGCCAGTTGGCCTTTGATGCCAAATAAATGTATTATTATTATTATTATACATATTATTGCTATTATTATTATTATTATTATTATTATTATTATTATTATTATTATTATTATTATTATTATTATTATTATTATTATTATTATTATTATTATTATTATTATTATTATTATTATTATTATTATTATATTATTATTATTATTATTATATTATTATTATTATTATTATTATTATTACATATTATTATTATTATTATTATTATTATTATTATTATTATTATTATTATTATTATTATTATTATTATTATTATTATTATTATTATTATTATTATTATTATACATATTATTATTATTATTATTATTATTATTATTATTATTATTATTATAATCGAGAGGCGGAATTCACTACCCATATTATAAATGACAGTAATTACAGAACCTCTAATTTGACCCATTAATTAATGGCACAACTTATACTCAATAAACTTAGGAATTAAATGTATTCCATTGTACTTACACGGCACGTACCCTTATCTGTTAATTGCAAGATATGGATTTGAATAGAAATTATGAAAAACAGAATTATACAAATGTAATTTTGCATAAAATGATAATGAAAATCTCGATCAGTCTTATTTCCTAACTGCTTAATCGAAAAAGCTTTGCACTTAGTAGTTTAGCATATTTTAAAAAGAGTTAAAATTATTGCAAATTTCTGCAGGGTAGGAGGTCGAGAATGAGAGTTCAGACTAATAGAAGTTCTGAAATATTGCATCGCTGAACAAATCCGTCTTTCACAAATAGAATACCTATAATTTATGTGAAGTCCGAAAATAAAAGCAATTCTGATTAGTTTTATACACGAGCGTAAAGAAGCATGATTTTATTAAATATCAAAACATATTTCTACATATTAGGGCAACTATATTTGACTTACAATTTCCATATTTAGATAAAATAAACACATTGATATATACGCTGATGGCTCTAACTCAATACCATAAACGTAAGCGCCCGATAATTCGTCAGATTCATTACCCATTTTCAGTTCGCTAAGGGTAACTCGAAGTCCACCTTTGAATCAAAAATCTTGTCAATGAAATTCAAATGAAAGAATAAATATGTAGATCACTTTACCTAAGTAAAACAATATTGTAACTGTGGGAATATATTTATAAAAGAACAGCTTAAATTTAACATCATCTTATCATCATCATCATCATCATCATCATCCTCATCATCATCATCTTCATCATCATCATCATCATCATCATCAACAACAATATCATCATTATCATTATTCTCATCTTCTTATTCATCATCATCATTTTCATCATCACCACCACCACAACCATCACCATCATCATCATCATAATCATTATCATCATCGTCATCATCGCCAACATAATCATCATCATCATCAACGTCATCATCATCATCAACGTCATCATCGCCATCGTCATCGTCATTATCATCATCACCACCATCATCATCAACGACATCATCATCGCCATCGTCATCATTGTCATCACAATCGTCATCCTCATCGCCATCGTCATCAGCATCGTCATCATCATCATCATCATCATTATCGTCATCATCATCAGCATCAATCAATGCATACTGTATTTCACCGAAATTGATGTTTACAACTATTTCTGAACACCTGTTACTCCAGTAAATCCATACACTCTAACTTTGATCGAGATCATTTATCACATTTCGCGGTAAGCATGACTTCATTCAGTTCAATATATTACAGTTAAATACTGTTTGTTGCGAAGAACTAATATATATGCAAGTATGTATTAGGTTTTGCGAACCTAGTAACAAATTAGTTCAGTTGTGACCAGAAAGATAAACCAAAGGCAGCATGAACGAAAGTATAATCTCATGCACATTCGTTTCGTGCTTACTGGCGACTCATCAGTAGGAGCCGGTATTACGCCCTTTAATCACTATATATTTGGTCGAAGAATGTGGAATAATAGGACGGTACAATCTCCTAGACGAATGTGTAAACCTGCAATAGTGAAGCTAACATCATATATAGTCAACGACAATGCGACTTCAATGCTAACTCACACTATATAATATAGAATAGAATATAATAGAATAGAATATCTTTATTTGGATTCAAATCACACATGTTCCATCAAATAATAAAATTAGAAGGTGTACAATTAAAAAAGATATCACATCACATAAATATGTGCAATAAGTTGTACTGTATAATTTATCAGCATCAGAAATTCGGCTGTAAAGTGTGATAGATTCTTCATCAAAAATAGAAAAATTTAAGATATAATTCGAGTGTAACATTTTGCAGGAAAAAAAGGGAACCATGACTAATAATTGAATAAATTTATTGTTGATTAACAAGATTATATAATGCATAAAATTTCAGTTTTAATAATGCAAAACTTGAAGATAGAATCTCGAGAAGTTATGCTGCTGAAAAAAAATTAATCCTGTCTTTTATTTAACCATGAGAAAGTATTATCATAATCAAAATTAAAAATATCAGCAGGATTAAACACTTTTTCTAGTTCGGTAGATAAAAATTTAAAAGACATTTTAGATGGAGGCGTTTGATTGATTGTAAATTTTGTAAATTTTTGAAAAGGAGAATAGCTTGCTCGCAACATTCCTCATCAATGGAGGAGATATTGCAAAATGACCAGATCTAGTTCCAACTTCATGACTCCTTCTTATTGGATTCATATAGGCACCAGTCCACTGGTTCAAACGGAAACCTTTTATGTAATAGCACATCCTCCGAAACCATAAAGGATGCAGTGATACAAAATGTAATCTGGTTGCGTATATAGTGCAGGAGATAGGACTAATTTGTTTAACAAATTTTCTTTGTACAGCTTCTATCGTATTAGACAAACCCATTGTTAAAGCATTCCAAGTAACAGCAACATATTCTAGTATCGGTCCAATCCATATTATAAACATTTTAAATTTTATTTCATTAAATAATATATTTCTATTTATTAGTGCCCATCTGTTCTTGGCCCTGCCTACTATCCTTTCAATATATCTCTCAGCAGAAGCCGTACAATGAATAGTTATGCCTAAATCCTTAATTTCTTGCATAAGTTTAATCTCAAAAACATCATTAATCTCAGCATCATGAAAATAAACATAATTAAATTCTGTTCTGTTACCTATTTTTAAAGCTCTTGTCTTTTTACTGTTTATTCTCAGCCCCAATTGTTAACAAGAATCTACTTAAATCATACAAATCTAGTGTCACATTATTTTTGGAGAATACGACATTTTTTGGATCAATAAGTATGATTATTTTTAAATCATCAGCGAATTTGCAAACTCGACCGTTAAAGATCTTAGTTTCCAAATGTGCAAATACAATTTTAAATAAAATTGGCCCCAAACTTGATCTCTGTGGATCTTCACTTGTAACCCTTTTCGATTTAAATATCAAATCGTTTATTTGAATGCTCATTCTTCAATTATATAAATAGTATCTAAGTAATGTAAAAATATTCGGATCAATATTCAATAAATTAATCGCATTCAAAATAGCATCAAAAGATATAGAGTCAAAAGCTTTTGAGATATCTATAAATATATTTAATGCATCTAACTTTTTATCATCTAATGTAATTACATGTTTCCACATAGAGAGCATATTAGTAGTTGTCGACCTGTCTTTCGTAAAGCCGTGTTGGCATATATCAAAATCAGCCGGCAACATACGTTCTAAATGATCTAGTATCAATCGTTCTATTATCTTCAAAAACGAAGGGATAATAGAGATTAATCTATGATCACTGGTATACGTTGGCTTACTTACTTTTGGTAAAGGTTTAGCTTCTTTCGTTAGTATATCGATTGGCAATTTTCCATTCTTCAAAATTCTATGTATAAAATTGCAGAGCGCATTCATAAAATTTAAAGGTAATTGAAGTAGGTTATCAATCGAAATACCAAAGTGATCTTTTTGTTTTTTTGATTTTATTTTTAACATTAATTCTATCAATGCATCACTGTCAATAACAAGTCCTAGATCCTGGTTTCCCGAAGGATCAGGTAGATCAATAAAAATTGCTTTTGTTCTGTGGATTACATAACAAGTTGCCAAATACTTCATCCAATTCACAGAGAAATTCATAATCAGTTTTACCCAAGGTAATATAAGCTTTAATTTTTCCTTATATTTACTGTAGTCTGTGAGGAGTTTGTATCCTAGTCTAGGATTACTCTTCAGTTTGGCCAAAATAACTCTCTCTGATCTTTGACGGATTATAAGCAGTGCGGAATTGATTTCTTTATTGATTAAATCTAACCTCATATTTTTAATACTATTGATGAAACTACATATCATTATATTATCTCGTTTGATTCTTAGCTTACATAACTTCCTATTTATTCGCTTTGGATAACATCCGTAAATGTAGGTGCCCTAAATATATCAGATAATAACGTTGAAACAGAAGAAACAAATTCATCAGTGTTCATGATAAAAAACATTCATAATCAATAGATAAGCTTAATTCTCTAGAAAGATTCCATTTGATTCTGGAACATTGCACGTGTGCACTTTCAAAATTCGGTTTTTGTGCTTTGCTATTCGAAATTTTCCATTGTAAAATAATTTGTTTATGATTTAATTCTTTGAAGTAATTTACTACATCATAAATGTGTGAGTTCGACGCTTCAACTTCTAAATATACATGATCTAAGCATTCCGAACCTCTAGTTGGTTCTTTTATAATCTGCATGAGATCATGATTAGAAATAAGATTGATTATTTCACAGTTATGCAGCTTATTAAAATCTCCTACCACAACAATATAACCATGGCAGTCCAAAATAGATTGAAAAGAATTGGTAAATATTTGATCATCATGTAAATTGGCATAGGGCGGTCTGAAAACCGCGGTTAAGATCAGGTTATCAATTTGTATAGTTAAGAAATTAATGACAGTATTATATTCGCTAGTATGTAACACTAAATATCGATTTGCTATAAATAATTACACTTTCACCTCTTTTATCGAGAGATCTGTCTTCCCTAAATAGAGAATAATGAGAAATGTCAAATTCATAGCTTTTAATGTCCTTGTTCAGCCAGGTTTCAGATAAAATTATAAAGTCAAAATTGTTACTTATTATAAAATCACGCAGCAAAAAAAGTTTTATTCTTAACACTTCTACAATTAGCATAAAAAAGTATATGTACAACACAACTCATCTTTACAGTTTTCGATAGTTAATGATTTAACTTTTTTGATTTCCTTATAATTCGTTTGTTGGGTATCGTCGCTATAGTTCGTAGCTGTCCGCTGTCCACAACATTCATTAATGATACTCCGGTTTTTGTGATGTTAGAATCAATTGACACACCCTAATGGAACTTGTTCCGGATTACTTGATCCATGATCCAAATTCTTCTTCACCTTTTTTGCTGCCGACAATTTTCTTTGGAGAAAGGTCTTGTCTCTGGAGATGAATATGTTGTGGAATTTATGACAGTCTTCTTTCTTCTTATTAATATCTTCCACTTGCTTGTTTGTCGGCCTCTTTGATAGTTTTATCACAACCGGCCTTGGTCGTTCAGACTTTTTGCCCACCCTGTAACATTTCGTTATGTCGGCCTCTGTCGTATCTCTGATTAAATCATTTAACTTTTCAACATCATTTGGGTCAGCATTTTTTATTTAGATTAAATAAAATTAATTGCTCCTGTTTTCCAATCCTTGCAGAAACTTCATTGGATAAAATATTTAATTTTTCTTTACATGAAGAACTGCTTTTTGTAGATATATTGTCTTCTATGATTATTTCAGCTAACTCGATCCATGGCTTAACATCGACCCTTAATTTATCCATCTTATCATTTAACACGACGGTCAATTCGTCAATTTTGGCGCTTACATTTTCATTTCTCATTTCAGCTAAATCTAATTTTGCTGAATATTTGCTAACGTCCGACTCCAGCTTAAACATTTTATTTTTAATAGTGTTGTTCTCCTCACTTAGCTCCTTCATGGAATTTTGAACGTCCGTAATATTTTTAAAAAATTCAGTATTCAAAAACGTCGGAGCCATTTTAAACCGCCCGCGTCACACAGAATTAATTATATATTATTTTTGATAATATTGATAAATCGTATTCCTCGAGCCCTTCAATGACTCGGTGTACCCGTTTGTCTCGCGTATCCAGTAATCCCCAACGTAATAAGGTTTTGTTTTCGGTAAATACGTATATATATCAACCCATGATAAAATATATAAACCTACGTAGTGTTCATTGTCTGGCCAGTATACCATTTTCTAAGACGGTATAATTTTGCTCCGTCTTATTGAGTGTGCAACTATATTGTGCCGGACGTCAGTCTGCTTGCAACACTGCTCACCTGACAATATCTGACGTGTCTGTAACAACTGACATACTAACTATCGGGAATGTCAAAAATATTTGGAGATTTCATCATGCACAGTCGAACAAAAAAGTGTCAAGCATTCTTTCGAACACTTTATGTGCGTTCTTAATACCAGATTGTACCTGAGTGAATTCCAATGAAAACGGTTATCAGCACCGCTAATAAGCATCTGTCTTTGATTCTAAGGCTTTTTTTTAAATCCCAGCTAAAAATCAACTACGACAAACCATTTGCCTTTCGTTAGTTGAACAAACAGATGAAGCAGAGGGAGCATTGTATAAGGGTCAGGTTTATTCAACAAGTTTAAATGCCGGAAATCAGTCGCCGATTGGAGCAAACTATCCTTTTTCGTAACGTAAGCCATTTGGACCTCGAATGACAGATAATGATGTTTCTAGAAAGCCGGCTTCTCTCATCTCGTGTTCCAATTAAACAATAATTTATTGTGCAGGTAGTGGTAACAATTCTTTATATCAACTTTGAAATCTTGAAGTATACACCATCCTCGCTTATCAGTGCGCTGCCTTACTCTGATAATGATGAAAGTTTGAAAAGCGTCAGTGCGTGTGATTGGCGGTAGTTTTGCTTGATTGTCCGACGACAGCTTAAATAAAATGGGATCAGTGTTTGCTTAAAACTTGCAAACTTGGTTTGAGGTATTGTTACCACCACTCGCGTAACATTTTTTGTATAATTGCTTTGCCTATATATGTAGATATGTCGAAACCTGCAAAAAAATTAACAATCATGACTGCATAAAAATGGCGCAGCGGACATTTTCACATTAGCTCAATGTATGCGAGACTACTAGTTGTGAGAGTCGCAAATCTAATTTTGCATTTCATATAAATGAAATTCAACGTGATCCTCGATATTTAGTTAGCCGTCGCATTCTTAAGATTATCATGGAAGATCGAAACGCGTCAGTGTGTGCGATGGTCGGTAGTTTTGCCAGGTTATCTTCATAGAAATTTTAAGGTCGATATATCTACACAAATTCAATATTTGCGAGACTTCATAAGGCAAGAGCGGAATATTTTATTAATTTTCTATATATATACGCAATACGGTTTCATCCGTCGTACTTCGAAGATGATCATGGCAGGTTGATACGCATCAGTGCGTAGGACTGGCGGTAGTTCTGTAATGTTGTTCGACGACAGGTTTAATAGAATGTGAAACAAATTTTGTTTAATTGTTTTTCTTACAAGAAAAGCTGAGGTGAAAGCTGGAAACAGTTAATGATGGGGACTGCATTGAAATTGTGCAACTGTCAATATCAGCGAAGTGCAATTTATGCGCGACTATTGGATGAGAGATCCACATATCTACTTTACATTGTGTATACATGCAATGCGGCTTGATCCTTGCTAGTCAGTTAGATGTCAGTCGTTGTAATCTAATGATGATCATGGTGGATCGAAACGCGTCAATGCGAATAACTGACGATAGTTTTGCTATGTTACGTGCCACTGGTTAAATACATTGGGATGGTTGCTTACTTCAAGGATGTAGAAAATGCTAATTTTAGAGACTGCATATAAATTGTGCAGCCGTCATTTCGTCTCAGGTTCAATGTATGCGAGACTGCTAGATGTGAGAGCCGCATATCTAATTTTGCTTTCAATATATATGCAATGCGGTTTGATCCTTGCTAGTCGGTTAGCCGTTGAACTCTAATGATGATCATGGAACATCGTATCATGCCAATGCGTGCGAATGGCGGTAGTTTCACTATTTTCTCTGACGACTGGTTAAATACAATGTCATTGGTTTAACGAATTTTTACCACCACCCGCAACACCAATATAAAAAAATGAATTGGCTATATATGTGGATGTGGCAAAAGCTGTAAATAGAAAATATTCCTGACTGCTAGTTCAATATATGCTAGATTACTAGAGGTAAGGGCGGCATATCTAATTTTGCTTTTCATATATATGCAATACGGTTTTATCCCAGCTTGTCAATTAGATGTGTTAGTCTGCTGATGATCATGGAAGGTTGAAACGCATCATTGCGTGCAAATAGCATTAATTCTGCTATGTTGCCCAACGAATGGTTAAATTAAATAGGTTTGTTGTTTACGTCAAGCTAACAAAATTGATTTTAAGAATTCTTGTCACCAACTGCGTCAAATAATTTTTGTGAAATATTTTTACCTATATGTGGAGGTGGCGAAAGCTGCAAATAGTTAGTTTCTGACAGCATAGAAATTGTTCAGCTGACATTTCCAGTCAAGTTCAATATACTAGAAGTGAGATCCGCATAACTAATTTTATTTAGTTATCTCTTGTCAGTTAGCCGCGATACGCTTATGATGGTCATGGCAGGTCAACACTCGTCATTGCGTACAACTGGCGGTAGTTCTGCAATGTTGTCCTATGACCGGTTAAATTCAATGCGATTTGGGTTAACTGCAAGCTCGTGATATTGATTTAACTTATTTTTACCAGTACCGCGAAAGCAAATTTTGTTTAAATGTATTTCTTATGTATACGGATGTGGTGAGAGGTTCAAACAGTTACTATTTGAGACTGCATATAAAATTTTAAGCTGAAATTTCACTTAAGCCAATTATTTGCGTAATTACTAGACGTAATAATCGCATGTCTATTTTTAATTTCCATATATATTCCATGTTATTTAATTCTCGCTGGTTACTTTTCTGCGCAATCTATTTTTTTATTGATTCAGCCGGTTTTGTTCCTCCGTCGATTTTTTGTTTCACTGAAAGCTCCACTTGTGTATATCCGCCCTGCTTTCTCTCTCCTTATTATTGTTATTTTTTAATATTCATACGTTTATTTGATGGATGCCGATTTACACTTTCTCTGTAGACGCATGCCCAATATATAAATAAACATGACTATTTAACAATCTGGATAGATAATGTTTGTTGCGGAGAACTAATATATATGCAATTATGTATTAGGTGTTGCGCACCTTGTAACAAATTAGTTCATTTATGAAAAGAAGGGTAAACCAAAGGGAGCATGAACGAAAACTATAATCTCGTGAACATTGGTTTCGTAATTACTTGCAACTCATCAGTAGGAGCCGGTATTACGCCCTTTAAACACTACATATTTGGTCGCAGTTTGTGGGTTAACGGGACGTTATAATCTCCTAGACGAATGTTTATACTTGCAGAAGTGAAACTAACATCATAAAAAGTCTCTGCAATGCGTCTTTCGTGCTATCTCACTCTATATAATATATATCGAGTCTGTCTTTGGTTTATCATTCTGGTCATAATTGATTTAATATAATTAAACGAACATTGGTTGCGCGGGTGGTGATAACAATTATTATAATCAAGGTTGCGGTCTTGATATAATCACCGGACCCATTAATTACTTACATATGCCAGTATAAACTAAGAATTGTTTAGTGTAGAAAATGCAATTCATCCAGTAGACCGGTTTCATCCTTATTAGGAACTCATCATGTACTGGCCGGAATTTGAATTCGAGTCCTGTACGCGGCAAATTCCGGCCAGTACATCAAGACCGCAACATTGATTTAATATGTTATATAACAATCTCCCTACATGCCGTTTCAATGGCACAGATAAAACTTGCTGCTGAACTTTCGGTATACCTTACCCACTTAATGTAGATCTCCTACTCACACGGTTGTCAAAAAGGCTTGTCGTTGCTTTTAATATATAATTTGCTCCGTCCAGCTTCTTCTGATGAAGTGGCCGACGGTAATGTTTCTTGAATATTAGTCACATCCATCTTCAAGGGCGCCAGCAGTATCTGCTTACTGAGGGGTTTCAGATGACATTTTAGATTACACCGGTTGTATGATTTATCGAGCTCTAAATTCGCCATTATGTTTAAACTTTACGGCTTAAGCTACACCTTAAGGTTATTAGTTGAATAAAAATCAAACTTTTGAGGCTTAATTTTGATTCTGCACTTCTAGCCGTCTAATTTTAGATATTCTATTTCCGGGAGATTAATTTAAGGTGACATTTTACTCCAATTCTGCGTCATATATAATCTAAGTTACAAAAAATCTACGTAAATTGTATTGATTAAAGTTATTTCTTTGCTTCTACAAAGGGGCTGTGTTTTTAGCATTCATCACTATAAGTAATCATAAAAGAATTATTCTGGAGTTGCAAAATATAAATGCACCACAATGTTCTTTCAGAATTTGAAATAATAAGACAACCAAAAGCAAAAAAAAGAAACGAGTTGCGCTTAGATATTCGTACCATTAAGCATTTAAAAATGTTTTTGTGACGTTTCAATTAGTATTATTTATTTATTTATTATTATTTCACCTATATTTAAATAATTAAATGAAAAAGTTATTTAAGGTACATGTTGAAACAGGTTATATTGTAAAAACAATACTTGATTTCAAAATTGATTTTTTAATTAGTGCGACCTCAATCACTGGCTAAGAATAAAATTTGCCACAATTTAACGCAATATCATCAAATTATCCATCGGTGACAAAAATTAGCATTTGAATACAAGAATCGATTTGTAACAAATTTGAAATAAAATCATAAATATCACGCGTTATGACATTTTAAACACCACGACAGAGAAAGAGATCAATATAAGTGTAGCCCAGACCGGTAAATCATGGCATATGTATCCATTTTTAAGTTGATCTTTTATTCGCTTGTTCAGGTTTGACTGCAACAGAAAGTAACTGAAGATTGCTAATGAGCAAGTGATCAAACAAATCTTACTTTAACTGGCTTATTTTTACCTATAAATTAATTAAAGATATGGAATGAGATTACTCAATTTCTCTTTTATTTCGTACAAAATACTTGACGAATGACTGTCAAATGCAGTTTATCACGATCGTGTTTGTTCCGAATCAAAATATGGCATAACAGTCAATTGTATGCGTTATGTCTCAAAAGGTAACGAATGGAAGTTTCCTGCGCAAAAGTAATGGCTCACTGATGCTTGTATTTTTTCTGCACTCCGAACAGCATGGTCAGCGTTTTCAAGATCACTAAGCCGTAAAACACCAATGACTACTGTTCCAGGGAGTGTTGAATCGACCTCAGCAAATACAACATCAACAACATAATTAAATGAGGGGGCAATGACACAAGTCATATGCGACGAAACCAATTGCTAAAGATTCAGACAGACATTTATTTGTTCATACAGGTCGATGAGCGCTTGTGCATGCATTTAGCAATCAAATATTTTTAAACCGGAATGCATTTATTATGCAATGACTACATCTATCGCACTACAGAACATAGTGACACCACGTTAATTTTGCATAAAGCATCGTTTTCACATTTAAGAAGCATAAATCTATTCCAAAGACAGTAAAAATGAAACTTATAACACGGTTCGTAAGCTGTACAAGAAGTTCAATGTGAACAACGCGACGGTTAAACAAAATCATATGCTTCATGTCGCCAGTGATTTGAAAACAGCAGTAACGTTTAAATTCTTATTTTAAATCTACGCTCGGATCCGACGATATAGCAGTAGTTATGCTGTCATAGGTGTACGAGGGCCAACAGTTTTTTTAATATCAAATTCACAATCATATCCTAACGCTCATCCATCTGTCGAATATTGCAAATCATGCGGTTGCCGATGAAGTGACTCGTCCAAATTGTTAAGCTGCGTATACAGGAAGGCCTACTTTCGATGAATTCGCAGACCTGCGGTCACTTAAGGAACGACAAATCTGCCAGAGTTAATGGCAGTAAGACTATTGTTCTTATGTTGGTAGAACAGCGGTTCATAAGTGTCTGTGTAAATTCATAACCACAATCTCGAGGAGGCAACCGAATTAAATGCTCGAAAACTTAGGCATTCGCCAGCTGCAGAACTTTTGATTTTCAATTTGTTACTCTTTTGATTTTTCGAAAGTTTGCCTGTCGTAAGACAAAAAAATTCCTTCTGAATTAGCATGCACTGCTGAGAAATGTTCTGTTGTAACATGCGGCTCCGCATTACATCCCAACTATGTTCGATTTTGACAAATATAATGCACTTTAAGGTCAAATAGTCTAACTCTCTTTTTACACAATATTTCTCTTAACTGTGATTTTAGAAATAATCTCTGTTTGTTTCAAGCAGTTTTAATTGAGATCTCTCAATTTCATTTTTAGACTTTTATTGCAAGTGGTTTAGCTAAGCATGAATCAATTCACAGTTAGAAAAAGGACAGTGCTCTAGACGGCAACAAAATGATATATTGTCAACACAATTGAATGTCTTATACACAAGTAATTATCAGGAACACAAACATCTGGATCGTGATGAACATATGTAAATAATTAAAAATATATGATGATATAAGTCCAGATTGATTAGCAATTTAGTTTAAAGTCACTGGTAAATATATTGTCACTGATAATTGATGGATAAAAATCGTGTAATAACAGTCTTGAAAAAAACATCACAAATAATTATTACACTGTTTGCTAGGTTCTGCATGTTTTAATTATAATATCCCAGTGAACTATAGAATTTGCGAATGTGATTGTCCTGATGCGTGGAATCATATATAAATGCAAAGAAAGTCTATCAATCAACATATGCACTATAATCCCATTCCAGATAGCATTTATTTAAATCAAGTTTGCGAGCTTCATAAGCGATTTTTTTATTTCAAGCTTGCTAACTTGTTTTTTTACATGATTAAATTGCGGGTGGCAAAACATGTTTTTAATCTTAAATGTGATAATTTGATGTAAAGAAAAAAAGCAATTTAACTAATTTCTAAATTGAGCCTAACTACTAACGTCATGTACATTTACTGTCTTGTTTAAAATTGATTTTGACGTCATGTTGGAATGACGGAAATATTAAAAATTGTAAATAAACAACAATGTGTATTTTACAACTTTGAAATTCGAGGAGCGGCTATCACGCCCTAGCAATCACGCCTAAATTTTAACTTACTTGATTTCTACTGTACACATTGTATTTGCTAATAAATTGAGACTTAGTATTTTTCAATGCAGTCGAAGACTTTATATTTGAGCTTACTAAATAATAACAATGTAAATTTTAATTGTAATTTGATCCACCTCGATCAAAGTCTTAAAGTTGAAACGCGTCAGTCAGTGGATATACCATTCTCTAATATTAATAAACTAACCAATTTTCTTCGCGTTTATTTCAACTTCGATGTTAAAGCAAAACCGCTGTCCTAAAAGATCTAGTCTATTGAGGCACTTAAGTTGAAAGAAATTTATAAATAAGCACTTTGAATATAATTAGAAATAAATTTTTTGCTTTGATATTAAGCCATCATGCCGCAAAAGTAGCAGAAATCTTTATATCTATTTCGCGTTGTAGAAAACGCTAGACTACCTCTTCCTAGAGATAATGAAGTTGTTAGATTTCGTTGTGGTGCAACTAGCCAGAAATCTATTTTCATGAAGCCCGAAAGTTCTACAAAAACGGTTAAAACTAACATATGTGAGCAAATAACCTTTAAAAATAGACGCTGGAGCACTTGAAAGTAGGCAAATATTTAATAGAATCAAGAAAACCAATAATATAGATTGTATTGCTTCATTAGTTTGCTTTAACAAAATTGTGCTGTGCTATGGGCAAACGAAGGCTGGTACGATTGACAGGCGATGTATGCACGACGAAATAAGCAATTTGAACTCAATCTGTATAAGGCACAATACAGATTAGGTAATATTAATAATTATATGTTTATGTTCCAGCGAACTAGTATATCGGCAATTATCAAACAGGTATTGCGTACTTTTGGAAATGTGCTCAAATAGAACCAGAAGGATATGCCGAAATTAAAATAAGCACATTGCACAATGTAATGCAAGCATGCGTTCCGTTCAATCGTCTTACATTTATTGAAACCTTTGCGGTAGAGTTAACATGTAATGCAGGATACAACCGACGAAACATCATTACTCAAGACTTGAATTTGTACATAATAATTAACCATTTTTTCCGCCAGAATTTCGCCAATACTATTTATTCAATATAGACCTATTTGTACTAGGTGCGAAATACCAAATACCTAACAATATTATTAATCTTGAAAACCATTATCCCAACGAAAGACATGCCAACTGGAAAACCAAGATTTTGTTGTTCTTGCATAACTCTCCAATGGAAGACAGAAAAATTAATGGGCTGCAATTCTTTGATTCACCGTGTATGTTGAATGATCTAAATACGAAAAACATGGGAGGAAATTTATTGATATTTATAAAAAGTACCTTAATACCACGAGTCTAAACTCATATTCCGTAATTAATACCATAAGCATAACACTTAAATTCAATTACAATATCTTAATAAGCTTATTCGTTGTGTTATCTTAACTATTATGTTTGACGCACAGAATAAACAAAGTTCAAAAGTTTTAATTGAACCAGTACACCAACTATCCAATATGTATTTAATTAAAAGTGTCAACCTTGACAATGACACTAATCCTATTGTGTGTAATCAGCTACTCAGTTCGGCAAAACAAGCGCCAGTCACACACACAGCTGTAATTCAACCGTCCATGATCATCATTAGAGCACGACGGCAATTAAAATTATTTGAAAGTGAAATGCGTCTCTGAATACTAATAACCCTCCTAAAGTTGTAATTCGATGTGTGAGAGTTTTATTTAACTTTCTAAAACTAAACAGGCATTACGGGTCAGTTCCCTTTAGTTATTTTCAGTCGCACTCTGGTGATAACAAAAGTAAGTTGAAACATAAGTGTGTGTGTCTGACGGTGGTTTCACTATTTTTTGCTACTTGTTAATGCAACGTGAATTGTCTAAATGCCTTGTGCGCAAAACCTGATTTAAATAGCAGTTTTTCCTCCCGCGCCATTGGTTTGTTTATTTATCCAAAATTTGCATTTCAAATCAATTTCACTCTTAATATTTCAAAATTATCCAGCACTACAGAAATCAGCCGTCATTCGTCATAAAACGAAATCAAGAAACTATCTTTAAAATTTCGCCAAAAGCTATTATTTAAATCACATTCACAATACAAAACAACCAGGACAGCTAACACGAAGGGCTCTTCAAGTAGGCTTAACATTCAGTATTGAAGTTGGACTTCTCCAAATGTGGCGTTTCCTGTCTTTCGATGCTTTTAGCAGACAGCAAAGATTATTACACATTACGTAGAGCAGTTGCTTTGGAACCTCCTTTTAAATAAACACATAAAAATTTACTGCATTTGTGTATGTTTTTCCGTGTGAATTCATGCATTTCTTGACTTGTTTTCATGCATTTATTTACTTGTGTACGTACACTGGTATGAGTAAATGCATCCATTAATGCTCCTTTTTATTAATATACTTACGCATTTATGAATGTACATATGCACAAAATTATATGTACGTGTGCTGATATATCGAAATGCATAAGTGTATATTTTTAGCTAAGTAGGTATTTATCTACATATTTATGTATCTACCTGTGTATTCATTCCTTTATTAACGTATGTATGTACTTTTGTCTCAATGTATGTATTAATGTGTATATCTGTGTGTGTATGCATTCAATTATGTATGGATTTTAGCATACAAATTTAAAGTACATATGCATGTGTTTTTGTGCGCGAGTGTGTTTGTTTGTATGCAAATATGAATGTATGTATGAATAAATGTATTTTGGCATACATCTTTATGTATATACGTTCGCATTTATGCATATATTTTTGTTCTACTTGCTACATTTTTCTACGTGATTATGCATGCATGCATGTATGCGC
>JAQBSW010006508.1:0-47990 GCA_029291075.1 Eudiplozoon nipponicum | reverse complement strand
AAGTTATAATCTTTGATTTTTGACTTTACAATGCAAGATAACTTATCAAATTATTACAAATATCTCCTTTAATTTTTAAGAACAAATTATAAAATATTTTCAATATTGTTAACTTTGTCAATTAAAGCTTCATAATTTGTTCTAAATTACTTAAATTATTTTCTGTTGTTGCTTTAATTTCGTTAATTAAATCGCTAATCGTATTTTTGATATTATTTTCAACCATTTTATAATTTCTCCTTTCTAATTTTTAATATTAATAATTCATCATTTATTTTTCTTAAAAATTAATTTTTTAATAATTTGATGGTTATTTTTGCATTGTAAAGTCAAAAATAAAAGATTATAACTTATTTTTTGTTTGTTAATAAATTCTAATCTTGCTAAACAATGCCGAGCATACTTTTTACAATATCAGCCGCCTTTTTTGTTTTTGGTTAATTTTGTAAAGTACTCATTGATATAACACTGACATTTATTAATTAATACTGTCTTATTTGTTAATTTAATTTTTAACTCTTTTCAACAGAGTTCTTTTAAAGACACTTTTCAAATCCTCCTTATAAATAGTAAGATTTCTAAAATTTTTTTATTGTGGAACACTTACCCTTTAACCATTGCAGGTTAAAGATTTATCCCCAAACCACGATAACTCTTTTATATTGCCTAAAAGAATTGCCTCCATTATGTCGTAGCGGTACGGCCACCCCTGTATTGTTTATCATAGCTTGCTTGGTTTTACGACATTTCAAGTAGGAGAGTTTTATTCGGTTGGTTTTGCTATTATTTTCTTAAACTAAGCAAGGTTAACGACAATTTTAACCTAATTAAAAAAGATAGAATTTTATATCTATCTTTTTCTTAGTTTTTGGAAATTTTATACCAACCGAATAATTTATGCCATCAAAATGAGAATGCACATCATTATATTCGTGTTGTCGGAGGTGTTACCAAAAATCCAATATACTTGCCACCAACAATAAAACTAACTAACGGTGCGAGTTTTTGTAACGCAAAGAGAACGTCCAAATTTTAATAAAGATTACATCTGGGCGATATCAATGCAAGAAGCAAACTTAGTAAATTGACCAGAACTAAAAGACTTTGATGTAACGAGTTGAACTACAACTTTAAATTAAAATTGGCCTAGCATTGGTGGATCAAGAGTTGTGACATTAAATGCAATTAACCTTAATACAAATCAAATGTTTAAAGGTGGTATTGAAATTGAAGTTGAGTTAATTGGCATCGTGTAAGTGAAGTACAACAAATCAACCCCTTTCTGAGTTGATTTGTTGCACTTCATTTTACATAATTCTTTATTAAAAAATATTTTATAGGTATTTATTTATAAAACATTTTTTAATCAGTATCAAGACTACTTTTTCGATTTTCTTTAAATTCTTCTAACGTTTTAATAAAAATGGCAGCCGTTGGACAAATCATTTGTGCTTCAACTAATTCTTGATCATTTTCTGTTATATTTGCAAAACCATCATCATCCATAAAGAATGTTTCAGTTTCATCAATCATAATACAGCTTCCACAAGAAATACACAAGTCAGTGTTAACATATGTTCTTTTCTTTGAAATATCGCGGTCTGCCATCATGATCCCTCCATTATTTTATTTATTACTATAATGATAACAAAAATTTTAATAATAATATATAATTTTAATGTAGTTTAAAAAAATTGGAGGGGTACAATGGAAACTAGAATGGAAAAATTTGCCAAACTACGTGAAATGATCAAAAAGGAAATTGAATTAGATCAAGAAATTAATCAGGCAAATCAAGTAATTAATAGTTATATGGCAAAATTAAATGTAATTGATGCTACTTTCTTCAACAATGTTAAATCAGATTTTGAACAAGAATTTAGCTGAGAAAAAGCATTGCAACTTAAACGCCTATTTCAATTCAACTGGAGAATACACGTCTGCAATTGTGCAGCACACTTTTGAAACCTCACGCGTGTGTTCTCCAGACGTAGAATTTAAAATAATTACTAAATACTAAAGGAAGTTAGCCACATACGAAGCTTTATGGATAAACAAGTTGCAGTCGGATTTATACAAGCAAATGAAACATTTTCAAGAATTGAGCTTGAACTGGAGATGACGCATGCAATTGATTGGTTTTTTCCCTTATTTCACACTCTTGATCTTTACACTTTCCATCTTGTTTTGCCTTTCAATTTATATATAACGAGATGTTCACTTGTAGATACTTGAGAAGAACATTCGAAAGAAGTGGTTCTTGTTTGTGATAAAATTTTCTAATAAGGACGAAACTGGTTTAATGAACGAATTGTCTTCGCTACCTTATTCAATGCTTAGTTGATACTGACGAATATATATATATATATATATATATATATATATATATATATATATATATATATATATATATATCATATATAAAATAAGTTTGGGGGTTATATGACGCTCGCAAACTTGATTTAAATAAATATTGCACTTAGCATACATAGTGTATAGTAAGGACTGGTCTGTATATATTCGTTAATTTATAATTCATGGCGTATGCAAGTTTGCATTCACCAATAAAGAAAAATAAAATATCTCATTATTTTTTTGTGGATATTTTTGCATATATTTTCATTGTCACTGGTTTAATATTGCTATAAATCTGGTAGCCGTTTACAATATGATTGAGTTCGTTATTACTTTAAATAAACTTTTTGTCAAACAATTTTTTCGTTTCATACTGGTCACAATTATATTGTGTGATATATAACAACACTAGGCTGTTTAGATTATTAATTTCCTGGCTTATTCGTAATAACAGAGGGTAAATGTATTTCACTTCTGTTTTAAATTTTATACCAGTTTCTGGTGGCTATCCGTTGTTGAATTAAACTAAAATTTGTTTACGTCGATTAAAGCTTGACATATAAAAAACTCAAGGGATAGCCAAAATAGTAAAAGTGACCGAAAGTTGTCCGACTATGCTGTGCGACTGGTTAAATACAATGGAATTGGTGTTTATCCCAAGCGCGCAAACTTGATTTTAAGGAAAAATTAAATGGCTATTTTGTTTTAAACATTTTCTAGAAATTTCTGTTATTAAAAGATTACCCCGTCGAGAGCTTCTGATTATCCATTGTATTAGCTTGTTCACAATGTGAAAATATTTTACGTTTGTTTTTATTTAAATAAACTAACAAATTTCTCATCGTAAGTGTGCTTTTGTAATCCTCTCTGCTCTGTTATCTTGTTAAGCTGATTTGAAACGTCTTAAACGGGGTTTCTCGTTGAAAAAGCCTAAATGGTTTTTAACCGGTCATGGGCTCTTTGAAAGCTTAGACGAACCACCACCATCGTCTCGATCACGACAACAACCGCAACAAAATCAACAACTGATGAACAATTCACAATGTGAAGACCACCATGCCAGTCGAGTAAGTCTTTATCATACTAAAATAAAGCAGAAATGGCGTGCGGATTCTTTGCAGACGTGCAAACCTGGTATGCAGAACGATACTCAGTCAACTTCCAGCTTGAGTGATATCGATCTCAAATCAACAAATAGTCAACTACTAGATGACTCTACGAATGATAATGCAAACAGTCAGATAACTTACCCAACAAACCAATCTGAAGTGACACTTTTGACCAATCACAACGAGGAAAGTCTGCATAATTTCACCAGCCAATCAGAAAAATGTAGACAAATTAGCATTCCTGATAGTCATTTAAATCTATGGACCAATCAAAAGCGGGAACATCAACGTTTATGTCAACATCAATGTAAAACAAATAGTAGGTTGTTTATGACAAAACGCTTTCATAGTGGCGATGTTGGATTTCCAATACCATTGGACAGAGACGGAGAGGCAAATAATATTATCAACATAAAAAGTAGTGGTAGTAATGCTATTTCAAACAGACACAATGTTGTGAGAAATATCCGGAGGTACAAACAAACGGCCTGCGAAAAGATTTCGAGATTACCGAGTTTTGATAAAATGCCCAAGCCAGAAACTGTGAAAAATGATTATTCAGGTCTGGTAAGTTGATACCTTCTAAGAAATATCTTCTTAAGATGCTGGGTATAACGTAATTACCTGATCAGTTTGTGACTATACAAGAATTTTTCCAGATCTTCTGTTTGCCAGCAATGTTTCGGATAACTTTGTCGGTATACTTCTACGGTTAACAGTTCATCAAATGCCTTAAGTTCAAGCAAATAGGGCATATGTGATATTATATTTAGCTGTTCATTTATAGTTCCGTCTCGATGATCTCATACCAACTAGCTGACGTACCTTCGGATAGGCGTGCGTTCTACGTAAGTGCGAAAGTATTATACTATAATCAAGCTTGCGATCTTAATACAAACACATGACCCATTGTCACTATAAGCCAAGCCTTTTGTATTGTTGAAAAGACAATTCAACCAGTAGACGGGTTTCGTGCTTATTGGAATTTCTTCACGTACTGTCCAGAATTTGCCGAGGGCAGGACATGAACCTGTGCACGTCTACTTTGGAATCTGGTCCCCCGGTAGCTTCGTATCTGTCCAATAATGACAGTTTTGAGGTGGGTAGTTGTAAGTTTAGGTCTAAAGCTATACTGTATAGGCTCCACCTAAAGGAGAGGCTACACAAGAAACGTTAATTATTATATTGCTGTAGATTGTACGTAGTGTGCGGTAGGGTGGCTCAGTGGTTAGAGTCACAGACTCCAAAGCAGACGTTTCCGCGGTAAATTCTGGACAGTATGTGATGAGTTCCCAACAAGGACGAAACCTGTTTACTGGATGAATTGCCTTTTCTACACTATACAATACATAGTTTATACTAAGAAATGTATGTACTTAATGGGTCAGCTGTTTATAGAAAGTTCACAAACTTGATTAAAGTAATAGTTATGAACGCTCGCGAAACTAATGTTCGTTCTATTATGTACTATTTAACTTTTATTTTATTAAACGATCATTGATTTCACGGGTGGTGGTGTCAATTCTTTAAATCAATTTGCGAGCATGAAGCAAGCAACAATAGGATTGGTGTTCGACTTCATTAGCTAATCCTGATTTGAACACTTACTTTTTGGTTAAGTTCATTTATTAAGTATATTTCGGTTTACATTCTGTTTATAACATTGCTTATTTTTCCGTTTATGGAATTTATTGATTTAGTTAGTTACACTCTTCAGTCGTTAGCATGACGTCATATTATTCTAATTAATTCTTACTAATTGCATTACTTCTACTACAGCCGTTTAAAAGAATTACTGTTTTGCACAACAGGATTAGAGTTTAGAAATATTTATTTTTATCCGAACCACATGGCCAATTAAACATAATGAAATAAATGATATTATACAATTCAGGAAAGATAGATGAATCAGTTAGCTTTTTTAAAATGAAATATTATATTTTGAATCAGTTAAAATACATATAAATGCAGTAGTAAATTAACAATGATAGGTTTATACAATATGAATCAAGGTATCGATTCGCTTGCAAAATATATAAAAGCAATAGAAAACTATGCATACATAGGTACAACGTACTGTATAAATTTGGACAATTAACAAATCCTTGATAAGTCAAACAAGATTACTTTAAATATTGTTCACTTGCTCATTTTTATAACTCGACCATCATTTCTGAGTGCCACATCAACAGTCCACTCATAACATCAAAAATAGAGAAGTGATAAAACAAGTGAAAATTTTGTTCATACGGCTTCAATTATATAGGTTGATCTTATAGCATTTGCTGACGTTTCACTAGTTTTTTGAGATTTTCATTTATCAATGAGTGTTCATGCTAAATATCATCCATCCGTACAATATTACTATGACATTTATTGTCACTGTCTCCCAAATTTTCCTGTCAAACCTTTATTGATTTTAATTTCACATTTAAATTAGGCTTAATATTTTTAATGGCTTTTGATATTTCATCTTGGAATTATCTAACAGTATGTTTATTTGTTTTACAGCCACTGGGGTCACCTTTTAATTGCGTTATTTCATATCGTATATAGAAAATACTTATTCTGACGCGTGCGATAAGAATTGACATGAAATCATTCTAGATGTTTATACATGTTTATGTTATTACGTTCTACAGAAAGCTTTCCAGTAATAAAGACAAAAAACTGTGTGTGCACCGGATATAATATATACCAAGTCGCAGAAACTAATCAAATGTTCTGCTATTTTCAATAGTCAAAAATATTATATATATATATATATATATATAAAGATACAACATTACTCATGAGCACGCTACAACTCCTATAAATTCATGGCTCACAAAGAACAATATTTTATACTTAAAAACATTTTCTTACACACTCACGCTTATTTAATAGAAGCTTTTATAGAAATTATGATTTATTAAACAGTACATTTGAGTACACCCAACAATTCATGTGATTTTACAGAATATAGCAAAAAAAGTCTGTTCGACCAAAATACTTTTTGTTTTCGGTTCAGAACTGTGAATTTTATAAATATACTTACTCATATTTAAGCATTTTCGGCCTTTGGGGGAAGCAGACTTGTGTCAGTTTGCAGTCCTAAACAAATGTGTTGTCGTTGATCCTTACCCACTTTCACTAATAGTGTTCTAACAGCTCGTAAAAACGTAAACCCTTATCGTTTTATCTAGTGAATTTCACACTTTAATTAGAATATTTGTATGGTCAAATCTTTTTATAGTCAAACTCCCAAAATATAATATTTTCCTTATATTTTCAAATTATATTTTACGTATAACAATATGTTCAGACTTATAATGGATGAAACTGATAATGCGTTATCTTGGACATGACATGAATTTGGTTTTCCGGCATCTGCTAAAAATCTGACGCTTAGACTCAACATGTAAAGTATTTAATAGAACAACGGTGCCCAACTTTTTGCTGTCCTAGAAGAATTTATATTTGTTTATGTCCTATGTGTCAGTTGCTTGTACATTATCGGAAGCTTTGACTACTACAGCAATGTGATCCCAATGAAGTCGGAACCATGATCTTTTGGAATGTCTCTACTTTGAGCTAATATCTAATGTAGCGTGAATCACGGCAAGCTTCTTGATATAAAACTTGTTCGCAAGTAAGCACCTTAAATGGACTGATTTGCAACCTGTTGAGTCGTAATGCATAAGTCAAATAATGAAGTAGTTAATTAATTTTTTAAATAAACAACATGATGAACTTTCTTCGTTTTTATTATTTAAATGATTAGAAGTTGCGGGTTGTTAGTGTCAGCTTTGTGTGCTTGCGGAAAATACAACTTTCGTTGTATCTAACAAGTCGCAAAACATAGAGAAACGTCAGTCAATACCGTATAATGGTGCGTTTTCAGGTTTGACGATCATCGTCCGAGTACGACAGAACACTGACTAAAGCGGATCACGACGTAATCAGATATGCGTGCATTCTATGTGACTCGAAGTGTCACCTGCACCATTTTTATACAGCAATGAATACAGCATTCTAGCCACATATATAATGGTTATACAATTAATTGATTATTGATTTCGTGAGTGGTACCAACAATATTTTAAATCAGGTTTGCATAGAAATTTTGCAGCCGACATTTCCAGTCAAGTACAATATGGGCGAGACTTCTAAATGTGAGAGCAGCTAATCTTATTTTACTTATATATATATATATATATATATATATATATATATATGTATATATATATATATATATATATATATATATATATATATATATATATATATGAATTTCGATTTGATCCTCGCTAGTCAGTTCGCCGTCATAATCTGTTGATCATCACGAAAGGTTTAAACGCGCCATTACGTGGAACTGACAGTAGTTTTTTTATGTTGGTTGACGATTGGTCGAATGCAATAATATTGATGTTTATTTCAAGTTGGCAAACTTGATTTTTTTTAAATTGTTGACATCACCTGCGAAATCTTTGATTGCTTAATTTTTTACCTATATACATGTGGCGAAAGCTGCACAAACGTTAATTTTCGTGACTTCATAGAAATTGTGCAGCCGAAATTTCCACTCAAGTACAATGTTTGCGAGACTGCTAGAGGTGAGAGCCGCATATCTAATTTTGCCTCTCTTATATATGCACCACGGTTTGATCCTCGCTAGTCAGTCTTCTACCGTACTCTGATGATGATCATGGAAGGTCAAAGTACGTCAGCGCGTGTCAATTTACGTAGTTTTTTTAATGTTTATCGACGACTGGTTAATTGCAATGTAATGTGTGTTGATCATAAGCTCTTAAGCATTTGTCAAAGATTCGTGAAATTTGTTTTGATTTTGCATTTAAATTGCTTTTCCAACATTATACAATGCCCATTTTATACTGAAATATTTCTATATAACGTTATTGGTGTTTACATCAAGATCGCAATCTTGATTTAAACAATAGTCGTAATTATTTGTTGTTTTGCGGTGTATAGCTGATGCAAGTGAACGGTTAGCAATTCGATTAACCTCAAGTCGTCTGAATATCTGGCATTGTATATAAAAAATCTAGAAACGCACATGGGGCAAAGTTGGTCAACATAAATATTTATTATGAAACAACAAATTGGTAGTGGAAAACGCAATTGGACAGGAAAAAACGCACACATAAATGCGCACATACACACAATTAAAATATTATACTCAGTACCGTTACGAACTACTTTTCGTCTCCGGAGAACAGATATTACAGCTCTCTGATTCCGAAATTCGCAGCTAATTTTTGTTTCTTTTTTTTGAATACTGTTTGCGAGTTTCGTAAAAAATATGTCCTCACATAATTTAAAATGTATCTCTGCTAGCTACTTCTATTGTACACTGAACAGCTATTTTGCTTTTGCACATGAAAAGATTAGACTTTTCGACAGAAGTGAGCTTACCCTTACTACGTTGAGTAGAAGTTTTGTTATAATAAATAACGGAAGTTTCGTTTTAAGAATCCAGGTAGTCACGGCTTTTATATTCGTCGAGCAAATATTTCATAAACCGAGTTATAGTTTTTGTGTATATTTGAAGGTGATTGTCGATCTGCATGTTCGTTTTCGCTTTTTCTTTTAAATTTATTTGTAATTAAAATCTCACTCAATATCATTTTCTTTGCAAAATTTCATAATAAAGTACCAGATATTTCAGTCATAATAAAGATTTGGCAACAAGAAAATGGGCTTTTACAACCATGTTGTATGAACCTATTTTATGATTAATGTATACTTCAATACATAACGTATATTTAGATTAAAGATTGTTAAATTAACCGATTAGGTTGTGAATTTTTAAACATCGCATTAGTTTTAGCTGCTCAAAAATTGCAAATTTTAGGAAGATATGGTTATCCAGATAAATGCATGTGTGACTAGTAAGAATGTGAACCACATATCCTATTTTTCATACCTTATATGGGCTTACAGACTTGATCCGTGTTGGTTGGCTTTCCGACGTGTTTTGATGATGATCATGGAAGGTCGTAACATGTGAGTACACTCAACTAACAGCAGTTTTACTGTGATGTGCGACTGATTGAATTTGAATTGGGAGTTTATCTCAACTTCACAAACTTGATTTAAATTAAGGCCTAACAATATTTAAAATTAGTTGAAAGATTTGCTAAATCATTGTTCACGTTGTTGACAAATACACTGTATGAAATTCGGTTAGAAAAAAATAGTATTGTGTAATCACCAAAACGTACCTCCTTTTATGTGTGCATGAATATTTTCCAAGAAAACATTTTGCTTGTTTTGTTTCTGGCACGTATGCGCGTGCCAATTATATATATATATATATATATATATATATATATATATATATATATGTGTGTGTGTGTGTGTGTGTGTGCGTGTGTGTTTGCATAGTAAACTAATGAAATCATATATTTCTGAAATATACGTCGCGATAACTGATAACGGACCTCGGACACATATTTAGTAAGCACATTTCAATCCAACAAGGCCAGATATTATTATAATCAAAGTTTGGATCTTGATATAAGCACCTTACCCATTAATTACTTACATATGTCAGTATGAACTAAGAATTGTATAGTGAAGAAAAGGCAATTCATCCAGTAGACCGGTTTCGTCCTTATTGGGAACTCATCAAGTACTGGCCAGAATTTTTCGCGGACAGGACTCGAACTTGGGCACGTCTGCTTCGGAATCTGGTGCTCTAAACACTGAGCCACCCTGCCGCAAACTACACTATACACAATTTTCATTTATATACTAATTAATGTAACTTGGTTATTCTATTCTTCCACTTAGGCGGAGCTCATATGACATCCATTTAGACCCAAAGTTCCAACTAACCATCCCCAATCTGCCATTACTGAACAGGCACCACACTACATGGGGAAGTAGTATTGAAATGAACATTTATTTAAGACCAGATATTATTTAGATAAATAGGTATTATTTGCGTTAAATAGGAAAATCTTAATTTATTTATGTCAGCACATTGATGGAAAAAGTATGCATGTTGAGTTCTGTTAACGACAAATTTATTAAACTGTTTCTCTCCTTCAACATCTAAAACTTTCATTAATTTTCAAACCAAAGTAGATCAAAACAAATAATTAACTTTTAAATCTGGCTTGAAAAGGGGATGAATTTCGTTCACCGAATGAGTCTTGGCTAAAAATCAATAGATTTTTACCATAATATATATTAAGTGATGGATTGGCTTCTTATCAGTATAGTTTTCTTATTTATTAATACTAAAAAATCACTCGAAAACTGGAACAAACTGTGCATTTTTGAATTTGTATTTCAGTCAGAGAATTTAGAATTCCAAAACGCTGATGGTGACAAACAAATTTCTTCAGTTAAAGAAGACTACTATCAACTAATTCACGAACAAAACCCGAGTCAAATTGACAGTCTCACTAGCAGACTGGCGCCAATTCGAAGACGTACCATACCTACTGGCCTGTTCTCAAAGCCTACACTCTCATGTCGACTGAGTGATCAAAGCTGGGAGAAGGGTTTCGCAATTTTTGACGAACGGTAATTTGATTTGATACGCATGCATGCACATTATAAATCCATTTTAAGCTTTAAATCGATGCTTTGTTTTTTGACCACCAAAAAAGCTCATACGTGTACCATTTTTATACTTTACGCCAGCAAAAACCTACCCTAGACTCAAACTTTATAATTTTGCCAAAACAACTTGCTAGCGGATTGAGTAAATCTCACGAAATTCACTCTATTCGGCTTTTATACACTTAAAAAATTAGCAATGTTACTATTCTATGTAAGCCATCAAAATCTGCATGACTGCATACAAGACACATTGAAATAAACGTATTGACAACGAGATACTGTTTGGGGCGGAGAACTAATAAACATGCAATTGTGATGGGTGTAGCGCAGCTATTAACAATTTAATTCAAATATGACCAGACGGATAAACCAAAAGTAGCATGAATGGAAAGTATAATCGTGTGCACATTCCTTTCGTGCTTACTGGCGACTCATCAGTAGGAGCCGGTATTACGCCCTTTATTCACTATACATTTAGGTGACGAGTAATGACTCGCCAGTAAGCACGTAGCGAATGTGCACGAGATTATACTTTTCGTTCATGCTGTATTTGGTTTATCCTTCTGGTCATAATTGAACTAAATTGTTACTCGATGCGCAACACCTAATACACAATTACATATATATTTGTTCTCCGCCACAAACAGTATCTAACTGTTACATATTTAATTGAATGATGCTATGATAATGATCAAGGCCAGTGTGTATGAATTTGCTGGAATAACTGGTGTTCATAAATAGTTGTAATTCTCAATTTTGTTGAACATTAGCATACACTGAAATTCATTTTGTTGGCATCCTGAACCTTTTAGGTACCATACTTTTTGTATCAGGTATTGTCGCAATAGCCATAGTGTTGGTATTCTTAACAGACTTGGTATATATTATATGTGGTGAGATGGCTTTGGTGTCGCATTGTCAAAGTCTTCATATGAAGTAAGTTTCACAACTGCAGCTTTACACATTCGAATAAGAGATTTTACCGTCCTATTTTCCCACATTCCTAACCGAAATATATTGTGTGCAGAGGGCGTAATATCGGCTCCTACTGATGATACGCCAGTAAGCACGAAACAGATGCGCAAGAGATTATAATTTACGTTTATGCTGCCTTTGGATTATCCTTCGTGTCATATTCGAACAAATTTGTTACTAGATGGCAACACCTAATACACAATCGCATACTAACAACTAATCAAAGTAATCATATACACATACTAGACTTGAGCTGATAATTACCTAAATAATCGGCTTTTGATTTATTCAGTTATTTAGATCATATACGATTGTTCTACGTGAAATGTGTAATCTAAAAATTTAGTTTATTATACACTTATTAAATAAGAATATTACCTATGTCAACATCTGTTTGTTAGTCTTGTTTAAATGTACACACATACTATATATATATAAATATAAATATATATATATATATATATATATATATATATATATAGGTATATATGATGGTCCTACGTGTGCTTAGTTGGCCTTTTCTATGATTTCTGTAGGATTCAATGCTTTTCTGAACAAAGAATAGTGATCGTCCACATATCTTCGTAGAGCTTGTTCCTCATTTCTGCTGTGTAGGCAACTACTTCGAATTAGAATCAGATTTGTCGTTATAAGGTAGGCACTATACGAACTGGGTATGTGATATATAAATAAAGATTAGAAAATGTAAGTTGTAATGAAGCTGATTATCGAGTTCAGTGCGCGGATACCATAGCGTTGGGAATAACATATCTTCTTTACATCATCTGCTTACAGTTTCGGTCTCCGCCTGCAGCAAATTGGCCTAAAATTCGGAACCAAATTTATTTTTATAGTTGTATTTCTTTTACTGTCCTATGGCATTATTATTTTGAAAAAACAAATTTTATAAATGTAATATATATATATGTGTGTGTGTGTTATTTATTGTGTTGTCTGTTCAATAATGGCAGCTTGGGGATGGTTATTTGGAACTTTGTTGCTAAATGGATATCACATGAGCTCCACCTAAAAGAAATAAAGACTAGCGGAGTTACATTAGTTAGAATATAACTGGAAATTGTGTGTAATGTGCGGCAGGGTGGCTTAGTGGTTTGAGCACCAGATTCCGAAGCAGAAGTTCCCAGCTTCGAGCCCTGTCCGCAGCAAATTATGGCCAGTACGTGATAAGCTTGCAATAACGACGAAATCGGTCAACTGAATGAATTGGCATTTCTACATTATACAATGCTTATTTTATACTGACAAATATATGTATGTAATGGGACCAGTTTTTGACAACAATTAATATCTGTTATTATGTTTTCTCTATTTTTTGCAGTCTACCATTTTTCATACAGTTGTTTTTTGTCGATCTCCTGTTGTCTCTCTTTGTGTGCCTCTCTCTTCAAGTTTTGCTTTAGCTACCTCTCTCTCTTTGTAGCTCTCTCTGACTGTCTGTCCATCCTTTTTGCTCTCTATCTATATATCTTTGTCCTACACACACACTTTCTCTGTCTATATGCAATTCAATTTTGCCATCTGTCTACCTTTTACGTCTATCCGTCATTCTTTGTCTCGTCTTGTGTATTGTTTCTATTCTCTGGTCTCATCTTTTCCTTGCCATCCTTTCCTCTCAAAGATTTTATCCACTCTATCTTCCACTCCCTCCTGTTCTCTTACTTTCACTTTTTTATTTTTATTTTTCTCCGCCTCTCCATCTTCTATTCCATTCATCTTCACTTTCTACATATTTTTCTTCACTTTATTTCAAATTTGGTCCTATTTATCGCGCTCTTGTGTCTCTTTCAAGTTTTCGGTCTCCTCCACTCTCTACTCTATGCTGTATGCTCCTCATGCGATGTTTTTATCATCGCGCTTTCTTGCTCATTTAGCATTCCATGTCACATTGCTTTCCCATTTTGTTTTTATTTATCTATTTTTGAAAACTCTGTCTCTTCTTTTATGTCTCTCCATCTACCTTTTCTTCCCTTCACTTGCCCTCACACTACGCGTCACTTTCTCTTCCTCTACAGTTCTCCCGTTTTTCTCAACTACTAGTGCTTTTTGCATCTTTCTCACCGGTATTTCCCCTGCCTATCAAACTCCTCTTCGTCTCTTTTGCTTTACCTCCATCATACTCTTTCGCCTCTCTATTCTCAATTAACTGTGTCTAGCTTTCTATTATTTGCTCTCTCCATTTTTCGATCTTCTTAACTTTTTCATATTTTGTAGTTTATTTTGTTCTATTTATTTACTTTAATTTATAATTATTATGTTTAAAAGTTAAAAACCTTAAATATTTGTTTTTTTTAATTTAACGGAATCAATTTTTTTCCGCGAAAAAAAATGATTCCGTTAAACTGCTTTGTTTGCTAGACCACCAACTGTAACACGAAACTTCATCAAGATTTCACCAAAAGTCACCAAGTGCACTGCTGATGGAGTCTTGAAGCCGACACCAACGAAACAACACCGGCGCAGATTGGATGTCATGTTTGGAAGACGATTAATACGACAAAAATCATTACCAAACAAATGTTCGCGTGGTGTGTCAACAATCGCGACTTTAAGCAATTGGCCACAGGTAATTCTAAGCTAATTATACTTTCATTCAATGCCTCTTACCTAGGTTGCATCATGTTTGTCTTATAACGAAAAATTGAGGGGGGCTTGTCCAAGCTTTAGTTCGAAGCCATACCTAGCAGGATACTCCTGAAGGATTGATTGAAAAATATATCAATTATATATATATATATATATATATATATATATATATATATATATATATATTCTAGAAAATGGCATGAAGTTTTTAGTTTAGATTCTGTAACGAATACCTCGGTTCGCTATCTTACCTGATGCCATTCTTACAACGTTAGACTAGTGCCCTACAAGGTCAAGACCTGGCCTTAGGATGGATTATATTTGTAAACTTATGTGGTGTTCAGTTTATATTAACAACAGCTATACCTTCATTAGATCATTTACGGATTGTAAACACGAGTCCTACTTAATATATCCCGTCGTTAAACAGTAAAATTACAGTATACCCTCAAATCCTGCCGTGTACAGTTACTTATATAAATATATCTACTTATTTATATGTTATCGTATTTATCGTCAAAGCTTTCAGCATATAAGTTTTCAAATACGCAAAAATTTCTTTAAATCAAGTTTGCCAGCTTAAAGTAAACACCAATCACATTGTATTTAACCATTCGTCGAACAACATAACAAAACTACCACCAGTCGCAACGCACTGACGCGTTTTGACCTTCCATGATCATCATCAGAGTACGACGACAAACTGACTAGCGAGGATCAAACCGCATTGCATAGAAATTGTGCAGCGACATTTCCAGTCACGTGCAATGTATGCAAGACTAATAGAGGTGAGATCCGCATATCTAATTTTGCTTTCCATATATATTCAATGCGGTTTGATCCTCGCTAATCAGTTTGCCGTCATACTCTGATGATCATCATGGAAGGTCGAAACGCGTCAGTACGTTGCGAATGGCGGTACTTTTGTTATGTTGTTCGACGACTGGTTAAATACAATGGGATTGATGTTTACTTCAAGCTCGCAAACGTGATTTAAAGAATTGTTATCACCACCTGCGCAATCAATTATTTTTTAACGCAAAATATTTGTTTCCAGACATGAATCGTGCAAAAGCCATTTCGCTCGAACTTATCAAATGATATGCTAGAGAAATGAAACACAAATTAATTTTGTTTGTAAAGGAAAAGGGTTTACATGAAGATTACACCAATATATTAGCCCAGAATAATAAGATAGAAGAAGCGTAATTGAAAACTCTTTAGACTGGGGCTTAGAAAGCTGCATGGTAATGACAGTGAACTGTGACACGACCTAATTGTTTTCGTTTGCACATTTTCTGAAAATGTCCAGTTATTGCAACAGCCACCAAATAGTAAAGCATGCTCACACACCTAGTCTACTTTAAAATTCTAAAACGTTCTCGTGGTGTGTAATTTCTTTAATGGACAAGATATTTTCATGAAATATCAAACTTATTTTGCACCGGCCAACTTGGTATGTGCTGCGACAAGCATCAAATTAATCTACTATTGCATCTGCATAATTGAGATTGCCAATGGGTGAAATAAATATTGTAGACAACCCTGGATACGGCTTGCGGTGGAATTTTTTCTTTCCCACCAGATAAGGAAATTTTGCTGGTGGATATAATTAAAACGACGTCAGCTGAATAACATGTGAATGCCAATACGGAACGCAATACTCCTTTGTAGTAAGTATGTATTAGGTGTTGCGAACCTAGTAACAAATTAGTTCAGTTGTGACCAGCAGGATAAACCAAAGACAGCATGAACGGAAAGTTTAATCTCATTCAAATTCGTTTCGTGCTTACTGGCGACTCGTCAGTAGAAACCGGTATTACGCCCTTTAACCACCACATATTTGAGTGAGGAATGTGGGATAATAGGACGGTACAATCTCCTAGACGAATGCCAAAACCTGCAGTGGAGTACCTAACATCGTATAGTCTCGAATATACGACTTCCACGCTAACTCACTCTATATAATATATATATCGAGTCTGTAAAGGATACTAACACTATGGCTATTGTGTTAGTAACCGATACCAACATTGTAGTACCGAAAAGGTACATGGTACTAACACTATGGTTTCCAAGTCGGTACATGGCCCCAACATGATGGATATCAAGTTATGATATAGTTCACCGAAATTGAGAATTCCAACAATTTCTGACCACCTGTTACTACAGTAAATCCATAATGCTGCCTTGCTTCTACGCCGTTATATTTAAGATCGATAAACACCGGTTTCTTATCAAATGAATAACAATTCACAGCGTGCTTTTTTAATATAAATGGGGTTTTACTTGTGTATATAATGTGGTGGGTAACTATTAATGATGAGCGTATTACGCACGACATCCCACTTAACCTGCAAACGGTGAGGTGAGCAACTAATCAGTGCCTATTTTCCGATACCTTAACTAATCTTTATTTCATTCAAAAAGGCAGTAGAAACTGAAATGTAATTATTGCGCTGTCTAGGTTTTTATTAAGGAAAATTGATCTGCACAATGTGCCATCAGCTTTACGTTTGAGCAACACATCCAGAAAATCTAAAACATCATCTTCTATTATTTTCAATTGTAAATATAACATTCAGATGGCATTCGTTAAATTTATCACAACAAAACGCTTGTATAGTTAAACTGCATTCAATTGTTCAGGATTATTTCGTTCCGACATGTACATAGACATTTATTATAATCAAGGTTGCGATCTTGATATAAGCACGAGACTCATTAATTACTTACATATGTCAGTATAAACTAAGAATTGTATAGTGTTGAAAAGGCAATTCATCCAGTAGGAGCCGGTATTACGCCCTTTAACCACTAAATATTTGGGTGAGGAATGTGGGACAATAGGACGATACAATCTCCTAGACGAATGTGTAAGCCTGCAGTAGAGTAGCTAATACCGTATTGTCACGACAATGCGACTTCGACGCTAACTCACTCTATATAATATATATTCCGAGTCTGCAAAGTATATTAACACTATGACTATTGTGTTAGTAACCGATACCAACATTATAGTACCGCGAAAGTACATGGTATTAACACTATGGTTTCCAAGTCGGTACATGGTATTAACATGATGGATATCAATTTATGCTATAGTACACCGAAATTGAGAATTACAGCTATTTCTGAACACCTGTTATTCCAGTAAATCCATACACTCTGGCCTTGATAGATATCAGTTATCACATTAAATTCAAAATATAACAGTTAAATACTGTTTGTTGCAGAGAACTAATATATATATATGCAAGTATGTGTATAGATTTACTGGAATAACTAGTGTTCAGAAATAGTTGTATTTCTTAATTTCGGTGAACTATAGCATAAATTGATATCCATCATGTTAGTACCAAGTACCGACTTGGAAATCATAGTGTCAGTACCATGTACCTTTGCGGTACTATAATGTGGGTATCGCTTACGGACACAATAGCTATAGAGTTAGCATCCTTTACAGACTCGGTGTGTATATTATATAGAGTGAGTTAGCTTTGAAGTTGCATTGTCGTAGACTTTATATGATGTTAGCTTCATTCCTGCAGGTTTACACATTCGTCTAGGAGATTGTACCGTCCTATTATCCCACATTCCTTACCCAAATATATAGTGGTTAAAGGGCGTAATACCGGCTCCTACTTATGAGTCGTCTGTACGCACGAAACGAATGTGCATGAGATTATACTTTCCGTTCATGCTGACTAACATTCTGACCGTACAAATTTTTGGCATCGTTTTACAACGGACGCTTTCACAACCCCAAAATTAATTTTTTGGTAGTTATTTTGACTGTTCCAGCCAACTGCGTCACACAAGGTGGGCGGACTTAGGCATGAAAAAGAAACAGTTGAAGTCACTTATATCTAAATCTGGCAGAATAGGACTCACTTGTTTGTCAGGATGGGGTTCACGTGTGCATCATAGTTCTTGGTTAGAAACACTTTGCGATATGGCATCAAATCGAGCTCAGGGGCAATCTTGTTGCAGATGTCTATTAGAATCATCTTCGTAACATTCTCTTCTTAGTAAGGCAAAGTTAGTTGCGAGGCTTGGTTTGTTTATGGCATGATACTATGAAATCCGCAAGGAAGCTGCATTGCTGATGTCGCCTTGCCCTAATGCTGACTTGGCCATAACGGTGTTGTGCAGATGTTTAATTTGCCTTACTGTCTGTGAGCATTATATATATATATATATATATATATATATATATATATATATATAATTAAAGTAACTAGGTACTCTTTCTCTCTTTCTTTCTTTCTTTCGTTATTTATATATATTTTTCGCTTCTTATGGATCAATGGCAATGAAACATTAGTTACTTGTGACTTTTATATGGCTGTGCATGATGATGATGAGGTTAATTATAGTCAGCTAATATATCTTTATTGGCAAAGTGGTAATTCGGCAAATGTTTGCAACATATTCTAGTGAATAAAATAATATAAATTGGAATTAATACTTGTTAAATAAGTCATTTAATGGACATTTGTGGCCATATTTATGTTCTTCGAGTGCGAACTCAGCTAAATTGGTCTGAACCATAAAAGCAAAAAGTCCTATTTACGATGTCAATTCTGTACAACCATAATAATTTTTCCATAGTAAAGAATTCTGTCAGCCAAATTTTTTAACAAATTAATAATTCCACAATCACGCTCTTATGATATTAAGGTGAACTATCAATAATACATCATCTATGCATCTACGAGATACCAGGAGGCTAATATTGAAGCATAATTAAGAGTGGAATCAAATAAGAAACATTGAGTTTAAATAAAATTATCATCCATTAAGTCAAGTTTGCGAGATTAATATAAACACCTGTCTCACTAAATTTTCATTCTTCAGTATAAACTAAGCGTGGTAAAAGGCAGCAACGAGAAATCATCCTGTAGACCGTTTTCGTCTTGATTGGTAACACTTTAAGTACTGTCCAAACTTTGCCGCGGACAGGGCTCGAACTTGGGCACTATCGTTTTATAGTTTGTGACTCTATCCACCGCACTGCCTTGCCGCAAACTAAAAGCAATATTCAGTTATGTAATAACTTATTTGTTTGTAAATTCTTTCCCCCAGGTAGAATATATTTGGCATCTCGTTGGGCATATATAATTGAAAATTGCGTGTAATGTGCGGCAGGGTGGCGCAGTGGATAGAGTGACTGATTCAGAATAAAACGTGCTCAGGTTCGAGTCCTGTCCGCGGCAAAATTCTGTACATAGTACTTGATGAGTTCCCGAGCCGGATGAAAGCAATCTTTTGGAGATATAATGGGATTGGTGCTTATGTCAAGCTCGCAAACTTGATTTAAATACTTGTTTGCGCCAGCCAAGCAATCATAAATTATTTAATTACATAAATAAAGTAGTTATTCGCATAGAATTAACCAGAAAATACACAATAACAAAAACATGAATATATATATATATATATATATATATATATATATATATATATATATACCGAGTCTATAAAGGGTACCAAGTTTATGAATGAGTCAGTACCTGATACCAAAAGTATAGTTGCTGTCAGTAAATTAAACCAGCACAAAGTATATCAAGATATGCTAAATTTCACCAAAGACTAACATTAGTACTACTTCTGAAAACGTGTTACTCCAGCAAATCCGTACATACACCCTGGCTTTGATCGATACTTCATATTATTTTACGCGTTAATCCTGACAACATTAAGTTAAATAAATAACAGTTAGATACCGTTTTGTTGCCAAGACTTAATATATATTCAATTGTGTATTAGGTGTTGCGCACCTAGCAAAAATTAGTTAACACATGACCATGATGAAAAAGATTGGCCAAATTTGCATTAAAGATGAAAATAAATGCCATTCAAAAACATCTACTTGGGTAACAAAGCCTTATAATCCGGCCAAAATTGTCATTATTGATCATATTTTCTCGGAAATCTTGACGCGATTTAAAAAAAATGTATATTGGTATTCTTCAATGATTATAGTAATCAAATGAGATATGATAATGAAGATGAACTTAAATATATATACAACATATACAATGGGTCTACAATAATCGTTGCGAAGAACATATATATATATATATATATATATATATATGTATATATATATATATATATATATATATATATATATATATATATATATATATATAGTATGACTTTGAAGTCGCATTGTCTAAGATTTCATATGAAGTTAGCTTCATTACTGCAAGTTTACACAATCGTATAGGAGGTTGTACCGCCTCACTTTCCCACATTTCTCACCCAAACATATAGTGCGTAAAGAGGGTAATACCGGTTCCTACTGACGAGTCGCCAGTAAGCACGGAACGAATGTGCACGAGATTTTACTTTCCGTTCATACTGTCTTTGGTTTATCCTTCTGGTCACAACTGAACTAATTTGTTATTAGATGCGCAACACGTAATACATAATTGCATATATAATAGTTCTACGCCACAAACAGTATCTAACTTTTATATATTTAATTGAATAAGGTCATCATTCGCGCAAACTGTGATAACTGATATCGATCAAGGGCCAGAATGTATAAATTTACTGGAGTAACAGGTGTTCAGAAATAGTTGTTATTCTCAATTTCGGTGTACTATAGCATTGATATCCATCATGTTGGTACCATGTACCGACTCGAAAACCATAGTGTTAGTACCATGTACCTTTGTGGTACTTTAATGTGGGTATCACTTACTGACACAATAGCCATAGTGTTAGTATCCTTTACAGACTCGGTAGATATATTATATAGAGTGAGTTAGCGTTGAAGTCGCATTTTCGAGACTTTATATGATGTTAGCTTCATTACTGCAGGTTTACACATTCGTCTAGGAGATTGTACCGTTCTATTATCCAACTTTCCTCACCCAAATATATAGTGGTTAAAGAGCGTAATACCGGCTCCTACTGATGAGTCGCCAGTAAGCACGAAACGAATGTGCACGAGAATTAGTTGTAATTACATGTTTGGCAATAATATACGTGGTGAGTTGGCTTTTGAGGTTGCATCGCTGAATACTCCTTATGAATTTGACTTTTCTACGACTTGAATACACACTAGTACAAGAGATTGTACCGTCCAATCGTCTCTCGTTTATTGACCAAATATATAGTGGGTCTTTAGTGTAGGGCGAGCCCCTCTGATGAGTCACACGTAAATACGAACCGTATATATCATTTTGCGGAAATTTGAGTAAACTTGTTACTAGGCACGCAATGAAAAGAAAATTAATGCTCACAAAGACTAGTTTATGCAATGATGATCTACCGTCATGTATTTTAATCCTTTTACTGTCCTGGGAGGAATCATCGATGTCGCTAGCCGTCAAGCTACTTTTCGAGACTTGTGAGAACGAAAATTTAGTTTGACCCAATCTGTTAATTTGTAGTCGTTGTTGTCGTAAACGAATCTGCCAATCTATTCGGAAGATAGACGGAAACCGATTTCAAAGTGTCAAATTTATAAGTCATATACACTTTTTCAAATTTAACGCTTAATAGCATTCTTTGTTGTTAGGATTTCGCATTCAAGATAACAGAACGTTGATAATTTGACACATTTTGATCAATTCAGAGACCAATAAAAATTGTTAATTATTCGTAGTACAGCATCCTCAATACAATTAGCAGATTATTTCATTTTAAATTTGTGTATTAAGTGGGATTACGTTAACTTGTTTCTGTTTACATGAAGGGAAAGCTTCAAATTGGTTACGTACGGAACTGCGTAGGAATTGTGCAGCCGAAATTTCCAGTCATATACAATGCAGGCCAAACTACTCGGGATGAGAGCCGTATATCTGATTTTTCTTACCGTATGTATGCATTAAGCTTTGATCCTATTGCGTCAATTTTCCATCGTCTTATTATAAGCAAGGACGGTTGATTCGCGTCATCACGTTCGACTATCAGTACATTTTCCGTGTTTAGCGCTTAGATGAATAAACTGAAATTAGTGTTTATCTCAAGTTCGCAAGCTTGGTTTTAGGAATGTTTCATAACCAGCCGTACAATCGACAAACCCTTAATAGTACAATATATATGAATATGGCGAAAGCTTCAAATATTTCACATTCGTAGCTGCGTCGCAATTGTGCAGCTGACATTTCCAGTCAAGTACAATGTATGCGATTCTACAAAGGATGGCAGGTGTAGATTTAATTTTGCTTTCATTAACATTGCATCGTTGGTTGATTATTGTTAGTCAATTTTGCCGTCGTGACGATGGTAGGTCCAAACGCATCATTATGCGCGACTGGCAGTGATCTTGCTGTTGTATGACTGGACGAATGCATATGAATTGTTGGTTATATCAAGTACACAAACTTAACTTGAGGAATTGTTTCAGATTGCTTTGATTGCGAAAAAAATTGAAGATATGTGTCGATTACCATTTCTTACAATGTATAGTGTCTTTTACATTTACAGGTACACAGATTGAGTTTAGGCATTGATTTATGAATTCTTGCATGTCTCAAAATAATGATTATGTCAAGCATTATTGATAGGTAAATAAATAGAATGAAACAGAGTAAACCTATAAACGACCTTAAAGAGTGGTTCATTGTATATTAAGCTTATTTTGAAATGCGAGCCGTAATAAAACTCATAGTACTCTTTCTATACGCCAAATATAAAGAGATTTTATTCGATAAAAGAACCGTTTCTTTCTCATATTCTTCTCAAGTATCTACAAATGAACATTTCTTTATATATATATATATATATATATATATATATATATATATATATATATATATATATATTAAAAGGCCAAACAAAACAGGAAATGTTAACGTGAAGAGAATGTGAAGTAAGACAGCAACCAATCAATTGCATGCATCACCTCCAGTTCAAGCTCAAAAATGCTAATGCTGCTTGTATATATCCGGCTGCAGTATGTTCGATTGGAAAATCATTGCAACTTAAATGCCTGTTTAAAATCAAATGGCGACTACCTGTCTACAATGTTGCAATATGTCGTTGGAACCTGTACATATAATCTCCAAGCGTAGCATTTAAGACAAATAATAAAGGCAATAACAGAAATAAGGTAGACACATATGAAGCTTTATAGATAAACAATGGAAACTAGATTAATGCAAGCAGAAAAAGCATGTTCGGTCATTGAGCTTGGAGTTGATGCACGAAATTGATTTGTTGTTCTCTTATTTCACATTCTCTCCGTGTTTACATTTTATATTTTGTTTGTCCTTCCAATATATATATATATATATATATATATATATATAGTTTAAAGACATGTTAATTTGTAGATACTTGAGAAGAATACGAGAAAGAAACTACTCTTTTATCTGGCACAGTTTCTTTTTCTTCTTTCAATTAGAAAGAATATAATTAACATTACTGTTTATTTTGAATATTTTATGCGGACATCTGTAACTAGGTTATGGATCCCCTTCAGCTTGCATTACGTAATACTTTGACAGGACAAATAACTAATAACAAGTGTCGGTAACTCAGGCAGCACATGACTGGAAACATCAACTGCACAACTATCGCCATATGTGTGTACATTATGCAATTAAACAATAATTGATTGCGCGGGTGGTAATAATAATTCTCTAAATCAGGATTTCTAGCTTGATATCCAATTGTGTATAACCAGTTGTGCAACATAATTTATTTCAACTGAATTATGCGAACAATTGAACGTATATGTAAAATTATTTTAAATCGAGGAAATTTGCTATGAATTGAGTATAAAAATTTAAATCAAGTTATATATATATATATATATATATATATATATATATATATATGATATGGTATTATAGTGTTTAAATAATAACTGAATTGGCAACACGAACCGGAAAATATTTCATGATGTAGATAATTAAGGCTCATTTTTTCAGATCCCCTGACATTGAAACCGATTTCTTATGAGTTTCTTGCCACAGTTTCAATTTAGCTACGAGTCTCATCGTCGCCACAGAAATGATAATTAATGTTCTTTTAAACCGTGGTGAACTCGGGCTTTTTTAATTTTAAAAGAGTTTCCACAATATCACATTCCGGACACCGTTTTTTGTTTTTTGTCACAAATCGTATGAATATTTTTTTATACAACAAAGTGATATTTCCTATTTTACACGGGCACAGGTCAGAGCCACAAATTACAGTTTATCCCATTTTTTATCGATTTTCACCAATTCCATTGTATTTAACCAGTCGTCGAACAACAAAGCTAAACTAATACCAGTCGCAGGCTGTTTCAACCTCGCTAGTCAGTTTGCCGTCGTACTCTGATGATGATCATGGTAGGTCGAAACGTGCGGCTGGCTGTACTTTTGCTATGCTGTTTGACGACTGGTTAAATACAATGAAATTGGTGTTTACTTCAAGCTCGCAAAATTTTTTAAAAAGAATTCTGTAAACAATTTCGTTCTAAATAAAATTTTTCGCCACAAGTATTAATTTAAATTAAACAATATCCTGTTGAGCATTGTTAATGTATTCTTAAATGTACGGTGGAATAGTACAGATGAAAACGAAATTTATAACTTTTAACGTAATTGATTTGCCTCAAAAGTAGACAATGCATTTATTTTATACTTTTTTCAATGACGTATCTAGTAACAAGTTAGATTATGTAGGACGAGAAGTATATGCCTAAGTGTACAAAAGACAATGTGCATTCTTATGTACAATTTTGTTCGTTTTTGCTGGCAACTCAATTTTAAGAGCCTGCGTTACGCACCAAATGAACTATATATTTGGCCAACAAATGTGAGACAATCGGACGGTCCAATTTACTGAACACTTGTTATTTAAAGCATCAGTGAATTATCCGGTGATGTGAATTCCAAGCAAACTAGCTTTATCTTATATTTACTAAACCTGTAAAGTGTACAAATATCATTATTCGGTGGGATATGCTAAATTAGGGAGTGCCTACCTTTCTGAATATCTGATACTGCAACAAAGCTTTAGAAACTGGCTTCGATTAACGTCAATTATCACGTTTTCACGGTAATCAGGCTATCATTAAGTGAAACATATGATAGACTTATGATCTTGACTGTGAAAAATAATAATTGTATGCAATTATTTATTAGGTATTGCGTACCTAGCTACAAGTTAGTATAAATTGGACCATAAGTGTATGCCAAAGTCTGCATGAGAATAGAATTAATCTCATGCACGAACACGTTTCATTCTTAAGGGCAAACCATGAGTTAGAGCTGGCATTACGTCTTAAACAAATTACATTTTGGTTCAGAATAAGTGAAGCAAACTTAACCGATGCCAAATAAATTACCGCGTTTTTAAAAAATTTATTGGACAGGTTGTTAAAGCAAAACTAATAAGTTAAATACCGATGGCTGATACATCGTTTGTTTTAAAAAGCCATTTCATTTCCTAATCAGGCATACATAGAAGGCAGATCTCTTACTTTCCTTGGTGTAAAGTGAAAGTCATCTCTTATTGACATTACGAATTAAACAATGACTGATTGTGCGGGTGGAGGTAACATTAACTTAAATCAAGTTTGCGAGTTGAAGTAAAAACCAATCCCATTGCATTTAACCTGTCGTCGAACAATATAGCAAAACAACACAATTAAACAATAATTGATTGCGCGGGTCGAACAACATAAAAAAACTACCGCCAGTCGCAACGCACTGACGCGTTTCGACCTTCCATAATCATCATCAGAGTACGACGGCAAACTGACTAGCGAAGATCAAACCGCATTGCATATATATAGGAAGCAAAATTAGATATGCGGCTCACACCTCTAGTAGTCTCGCATACATTGTACGTGACTGGAAATATCGGCTGCACAATTTCTATGCAGTCACGAACATAATCTTTCTGTTATTATAATCAAGGTTGCGGTCTTGATATAAACACCTGACCCATTAATTACTTACATATGTCAGTTGAATAGACTTATAAAGAACTGAGTAGAATATATATATATATATATATATATATATATATATATATATATATATATATAATACAATTAAACAATCAATGATTGCGCGGGTGGTGGTATAATTTTAAATCAAGTTTGCGAGCTTGACGTATACACCAATCGCATTGTATTTCACCAGCCCTTGAACATCGAGTTATTGATCGGGCCGCTGCCAAAATCCATACGCTAAATGATTTATTCAAGAAAGCAATTTAATATTAATTTTGGGTGAATAAGTAGAATTTATTCTCAAGTTCTATAAATCAATGCGTTTCGTGGAAACAGTTTAGTCATTAATGATATGTATTTATAGAAATGGTTTCTATTTGATTCGCTATAACAAAAGTGAAGCGTCTATTTTTGCAGGTGAACCCTCAATCGTATCGGTGTGCACGAACGCCTTATACCTGCTATACTGATTCTGAAGCGAATGGTGCGTGCAAGCCTTCAGATAGACGCGAAACACATTTATCAAATAAATCGGACAATGGCGCTGAATTTGGTGTACAATTTATCGATGCAACGATACCTTGTAATAAACATCACGGACAATGTCTACGACAGTCGAACGCAGCACAGATTATCAGTCCCTGCCTCGAGTCGGCCTTGGACTTCTCAACGTTTACGCGATTGGCTAATAACCTGGAAGGAAAACGTTTGTCAGCAAAATGTCGTCGTGGTAGGTTAAATGTGACGTTGTGCTAAGTCAAGAATAAATTTGCACCTTCACTGTCTTACTGATAATTGTAGACTAAAATACATTTTAAAGAGCGTGGATCGATTAAAACACGATTTTAATAAAGTTTTGCTTGGTATTATAGATGGATTAATAAATGAGTACGAATTACAACTACAGAATTTCCGATAATCGATTATTGAATCAAGTCAATTTAAAAAAATCCTAATAGTTAAATAGGGAAATATTCGTTGTATATTTTGAGATTGGTAATGCTAGCATACAGTTAGTTTGCTTGAGACGGAAAACATTCCAATTGATTAAAGAACCGTATTTTGCGCACCAGGATACTTGATGTAAACTCCAGATTATAGTTATACATGCAAAAAATTCATTCATTTTCACTGGAACCTTCGTGAGGGGTCATGATCACAACCAACACAAATATTAAATTTATAATATTGTGTCCAAAGCATTTTAGTATTCCTAAATGTATAAAAATGTCAGGTTTCGTTTCATCTAAATGATAAATTGTATATCTCTTAAACAATATATTACTCTAAATATCATTTATATGTTGGTTCATGACTTTATAGAAGTGTAATTTTTAACTTTTTGAGGTGAAATCTATAATGTACCCCATGTTCATATCCTTCTTGCACGCCGATCATAACACATGTTTACTTGTGCCCGGTAAAAAATAAGTCAACTATTATGAGATTACCCGTTAATGAGTACAAATGATATGGTTTAAATGCAGTTTCAAATTTAACTTTTAACTAGGTTGAGATCTTGATGTACACGTTTGTCAGTATAAACTAAGTATTGTATAGTGTGGAATAGGCAATTCATCCAGTATGCAAGTATTTACTAGGTGTTGCGGACCTAGTAACAAATTAGTTCAGTTGTGACCAGAAGGATAAACCAAAGGCAGCGTTAACGGAAAGTATAATCTCATGCATATTCGTTTCGTGCTTACTGGCGACTAATCAGTAGGAGCCGGTATTACGCCTTCAACCTATATATTTTGGTCATAAATGTAGGATAATAGGGTAATTCTTGACCAATATATATATATATATATATATATATATATATATATATATATATATATGTGCATGAGATTATACTTTCCGTTCACGCTGCCTTTCGTTTATCCTTCCGGTCACAACTGAACTAATTTGTTACTAGGTCCGCAACGCCTAATACATACATGCATATATATTAGTTCACCGCAACAAACAGTATTTAACTGTTCAATTCATCCAGTACACCAGTTTCGTCCTTATCCGGATCTCATCACGTACTGGCTAGAATTTGCCGTGGACAGTGCTCGAACCTGGGCACGTCTGCTGCGAAATCTGGTGGTCCAACAACTGAACCAGCCTACCGCACACTATACACAATTATTGTTTTTATACTAACTAATGTTTCTTGGTTAGTTTTTGCTTTATGTGGAGCATATATGGCATCCCTTTAGAAGTGAAGCTCCATCTAACTAACTAAAATCTGTTATTACAGAACAGACACCATGCTACCTGGAGAAGGGATATTGAAATTAACATTTATATAATTGAGCGAACATTAGTTGCGCGGGCGGTGATAACATTTACTCTAATCAAGGTTGCGATCTTGATGTTAACACATGACCCATACATATATTTGTCAGTATAAACTAAGTACTGTATAGTGTGGAAAAGGCAATTTATCCAGTAAATCTGTTTCGTCCTTATTGTCCAGAATTTTCCGCGGACGTTTTAATACCACTTCCTCATGTAGTACGCTATGAATTCCCACTCAGTACGAATTCGGTCAACTGGATGATTTGCTTTTACCACTCTATACAATACTTAGTTTATACTGACAAATTTGTGTACATAATGGGTCAGGCGTTAATGTCAAGATCGCAAATTTGATTAAAAGTAATTGTTATCAACGCCAACGCAACCAATTTTATTTTAATAGAATAAGTTTCAAATTTGCTTTATTAGTTTTTTAAGATGGTTTTATTTGCTGTGTACTGATTTAGGGCCCCTGATAAGAGCCAAAAATATGTTCCGCTGAAAAGAAGAACTGGGAGCATTCCTGTGCCAGTCACAACTTAGATCAGGTAGCTAACTATAATATAGGTTTAAAAACAGACAAAATAGAAGCGACGGTTCTGATGAGTCAGTCTAATTATAATGATATTATGTATGAAAACTTGATAATGTATATACAAAATAAATGATAATCATACTTATAAGATAAATTGGGAATTGAAATAATTTACCAATAATATGAACTGGATCCGGTATTGGAAAGTACTCTTAATACAAATAGAAATAATCGCGCCCTGAGTGTATGGTTTTGTAACATTGAATTATTGTTAATGTCCAAAATCAACCAATATAAAAATTTTAAATTTCATAAGCTGCAGAATAATAAATTATTCGGACTTCTTAGATTACACATCGATGAATTCGTCACATTGTTTAGGGATTGTCGATGCTTGTTAAATAAAAATGAAAACGCTATGTTGGCAAAATTCCTGCACTCATAACACTTAAAAGTTTGCGGGGTTTCCTGGCCGATCACCTGTTAACATTAGAAGGAAATAAAATGGCGATTAAATAAATTCTGGAGATAATGAATTTTTGCCTGCCTTCTCTTTATTTTAAATTTAGGATAGAGTTTTATAAGTAAAACAGAGGTGAGCCATTTGGACAACCACCGCAGGTCCAATAGAAAATATCTTCATGCATTTATTATAATCAAGGTTGCGATCTTGATATAAGCACCTTGCCCATTAATTACTTACACATGACAGGTAGGAGATGGTTATTTGAAAATTTGGGTCTAAAGAGATGCCATATGAGCTGAACCTAACGTAAAAAAGACTAACCAAGTTACATTAGCTAGTATATAACTGAAAATTGTGTGTAATATGCAACAAGGTAGCTCTGTGGTTAGAGCACCAGATTCCGATGCAGACGTGCCCAGATTCGAGCCCTGTCCGCTGCAAATTCTGGCCAGTACGCGATGAGTTCCCAAAAAGGACGAAACCCGTTTATAGGGTAAATTGCCTTCTCTACACTATACAATTCTTAGTTTATACTGACATATGTAAGTAATAAATTGGTAGGGTGATTATATCAAGATCGCAAACTTGATTATAATAATTGTTATCACCGTCCGCGCAACCAATGTACGTTTAATTATATAAATCTTCATGCATGACACAAAGTTCATAATGCCAAATTTAGACGTACGTTTTTTTGATGAAACATTAATTGTTAGACATTATAAATGTTTTAAACTAAGCTAATTATGTGGGTGGACGGCAATTTACGATTGAAAAGGAATTGTATAGGGAATTATCATTTCCTTATGTTCATTTTTTTAGAACTGGTCCAATATTATAAAGAGGACGTGTACTTATATGAATAATTATTATCACCACCAAAGATATTATAGATTGTTTAACAATATATATGCAATTGTACATTGGGTGTTGAGCAACTAGTAACAAATTAGTCAAATTATGACCAGAAGGATAAACCAAAGACAGCATGAATGGAAGATATAATCTCGTGCACATTGGTTTTGTGCTTATTGACGACTCATCAGTAGAAATCGGTATTAAACCCTTTACGGGATGTGGGACAATTGGGCGATACAATCTCCTACACGAACGTATAAACCAGCAGTAGTGAAGCTTACTTCATATAAAGTCTTCGACAGTGCAACTTCAAAGCCAACTCACTATATATAATATAAATATCAAGTCTGTAAGGGGTACCAACACTATAATTATTGAGTTAGCATGCGATAAAAACATTATGGTACCAAAAATGTTATATAGGACCCACGTTATGGTTGCCGAGTCGGTTCGGGGTACTAACACAAAGGATTTTAATGTATGCTAAAGTTCCCCAAAATTGAGAATTACAGCTATTTCTTTACATCTGTTACTCCAGCAAATCCATACACTCTGCCGTGATCGATATCAGTTATCACATTTCGCAGTAATCATGACATCATTCAATTAAATATATAACAGTTAAATACTGTTTGTTGCGGAGATCTAATATATATGCAATTATGTATTAGGTGTTGCGCTATCTTTGGTTTATCCTTCTGGTCATATTTAAAATAATTTCAATTATTGATTTTCAATTATTACAATTATAACTACGATTTTGCCGTTGATAAATTTCGCAAAGGAAACGAATTTTATAAACTGATATACAAAGAAAAATAAATTCCCAATGTTACAAATTGTCATGGATTTTAAGAGCTTGTTATCATGCTACTCAAATAATTATAAATATCTTTAAATTTATTTCAGAGGAAAGAAATTAATTTATTTTAACAGAGATACGGTACAAAGTTTAAGATAAGTATGAAAACACGGATTAAATTGAGTGGTTTTTAATAAATATTTTTCAAAGTTAAATTGTCCTTTTACAGTACCACATCCCGAAACATTATGTTAAATTATTTAAGGTTGACGTCATCCCTCAGAAGCCATTTATGTTATGACGTTTGTGTGTGCCATGAGTTATGAACCGTGGCGAAACAAATTAAGAAATTGTAGACTTTTAAAAGACCTTTTATACAGTAAAGAAATGTGAGAAACTCTTGCAAATTTGTTTAACGTTCCGCGATATAAAAGCTGAATTTGTGTGCGCTTTTTCTCAACGAATTTTATCGATTGTGTATGAGATGATGCGCATCTAATATCAAATCAATTCAATTATGACCGGAGGGATAAACCAAAGTTAGCATGAATGGAAAGTATAATCTCATACACATTCATTTCGTGCTACTGCCGACTCATCAGTACGAGACGGTATTGCGTCCTTTATCCACTATAATTTGGTCAAAGAATGCGGTAAAATAGTACGGTACAATCTTCTATGCGAATGGTTAAACCTGCAGTTGTGAAGCTTATTTCATAATAAGTCTTCGAAAATGTGACTTCGAAGCCAACTCACTATTTATAATATACATAACAAGACTATAAAGGATACCAAAACTATGGCTATTTTGTCTGTAGCAATAGCCACCTTGAGGAATAAGAACGCACCAAGAGTCCTATAGAAGGCTGGCAATAATTCAACAGAAAATCCTCGCAGAAACACCCGTATTAAGATGAAGCACTCAGTACAATAACGAAAGCAGACTTAGAGCCGCAGAAGTGAACATAAATAATTAATATTTGTAAATTTGTTTTACTAAATCGATGCTCTTTATCAAAGTAAAATCCTATCTATAATTGGATAAAAATAAAGCAAGTGTGGGAAGTTTCAAATGGTTTCTGATGGGTTTGAAACGTTGATTAAAGGACTGACTGCATAAATGAACAATTTTACGGCAGAATTAGGTATAATTAAGTCTCGAGTCGATGATACATTATTAATAAATTCTTATAGAATCCGCATAAACAACCCAACCAATATAGGTGGAATCAACAGTTTCAGTTCCCGATACCAGCATTAGGGTACCGAAAAGTTACATGGTAACTACACTATGGTTGCTGAGTCGGTACATGGTACAAACACAATGGATTTCAATGTATGCTTTTATTTACCATAATTTAGAATTACAACTATTTCTGAACACCTGTTACTCCAGTAAATCCATGCACTCTGGCGTTAACTGACACCAGTAACCACGTTTCGCGGTAATCATGACATCATTCAATGAAGTATTTAATAGTTATATATCGTTTGTTGCGGATAAATAATATACACTTATGAAATTTTATATTAGGTGTAGGGCAGCTAGTAAAAATTTATTTCAGTACATTAAATAATAATTCATTGCGCGAGTGGTGATAAAAATTATTTAAATCAAGTTTTCGAGCTTGAAGTAAACACCAATCCGATTGTATTTAACCAGTCGTCGAACAGTATAACAAAACTACCGCCAGTCGCAGCGCACTGACGCGTTTCGACCTTCTATCATCATCATCATCATCATCATCAGAGTACGACGGCAAACTGACTAGCGAGGATTAAACTGCGGATTACTACCAACCGCGCAATCAATTATTGTTTTATTGTATTGCCTATATATATATATGGGGCGAAAGCTGCAAGAAGTTAATGTTCGTGACTGCATAGGAATTTTGAAGCCAACATTTCCAGTCAAGTACAATATATGCGAGACTACTATAGGTGAGTGTCGCATATCTAATTTTGCTTTACATATATATGCAATGCAGTTTGTTCCTCGCTAGTCAGTTTTCCGTCGTTATCTGATGATGATCATGGAAGGTAGAAGCGCGTCAGTGCGTGCGACTGGCGGTAGTTTTGCTATGTTATTCGACGACTGATTAAATACAATGGGATTGTTGTTTACTACTTGCTTGCAAACTAGATTTAAAGTATCGTTACCACCAGCTGCGCAATAAATTATTGTTTAATTGTATTGCCTATAAGTTTTCTGTGGCGAAAGCTGCAATAAGTTAATGTTCTTGACTGCATATAAATTGTGCAGACGACATTTCAAGTCAAGTTCAATGTATGCGAGACTGCTAGAGGCGAGAGCCGCATATCTAACTTTGATTTCCATATTTATGCAATGCGGTTTGATTCTCGCTAGTCAGTTCGCCGTCGTACTCTGATGATCATCATAGAAGGTCGAAAACTTGATTTAAAGAATAATTCGCTACATTTCAGCACATCTTGCATACACGATCGATTTGAATATAGGCTATATTTGATTAATGCCATGATTATCGCGATACCTGGCAACTGATATCGATCAAGGCCAGAATGTATGAATCTGCTGGAGTTACATTTGTTGAGATGTAGTTGTTATTCTAATTTTGGTAAAATTGGGAATATCTTGAAATTCACTGGTTTGGTACCATGTACCGACTCGGCAGCCATAGTGTTGGTACCATGTACCGACTCGACAACCATAGTACTGGTACCAGATACCGATTCCATGGTGGAATGAAAAGCTTCTATTAAGACTTCAAAGAAGGCAGCGCCCAAAAAACATTCAAATGAGATATTCATTGCACTAGATCAACAGAGAAAAATGTTAAATGAAGCAACATAATTACAAAGAAACAAACGAATCAACTTATAAAATTAAAATCAGGCGAAACAAAATGACTTTTCACAAATAGAAACGTACAGGAGTTGGTAAACAAAAACGGGATACCTATGGTGGGTCCATGTACAAAATCATAAATGACTGATCACAATTCAAATCAGACAATAAACATAACGATGATTCAACTAATATTGAAGCAAGAATAAACTTCATTTAGAAAATAATGAAGAAACACGTCTTACCATCAATGAGTGATTACGTAAACAGATCAAGTCTCTTAGAAGGAATACGAAAAACTATACCAGTCGGAACAAACCCAGGAACAATGTACGGCAAAAAAGGCGTAAAGGCACGACCATCTCAGGATCCCCTCTAATGCGGTCTATTATGTCAGTCACCAACGCAACGCAGCACAAAGCAGCAAAGTTTCCTAGCATCAAACTAAGCCAAAATTATGAAATAAGATATTCAATACAGTCCAAGCACCAGCTTCACTCTCGAAATATAGAATGAAAGCACACTACCCTTCTGGGACATCAAACTCACCCAAGAAAATACAAGTGCTGCCTTGACACTGACTATAGACAGGAAATCTACTTTCACCAGTCAATACGTCCATTACCTAAATAATGTGCCAAAATTCACACAAAAAGAATCATAATCGACAACCTAACAGAACGAATCAGGTAGGAAACGTTTTTCAATGAATAACAACCCGCTGCAGTTGATAGCTGGCCACATCCAAACCAAGTCCAATTTGTGCTTCAGAGGATACCAAAAACTCTCCCCAACTTACCATTTACCGCCCAACTACCAGTCTCAAGATTTGCACATCGGTTAAATAGAATCACCTGTGAAAATTTCATTAATGCAAAAGCTACCGTCATTTTCAGTATACAGAAAGTCATAATGATGGATGTCAAGGATCAATTGCCAATTCTTTCAAAATACTTCCTAGGCCAGGCTTTCGCATTTAACTGCGGTAGCATATGTATTGGAAGTAAGTAGAAAGAATTGACCAACCTGCATACACACAGTAGACAAAAAACAAAAGTAAGGTCAAAAATCAACTCATCCATACAAAAGTAGCCAGATCCTAATCATCTGAATGATATTCGGTGATGTAGACAACCCCTATGTCTTCACTAATAAACACACAATTATCCACCACCATTTTTATGATTTCTGCAAATAACTACAAGTTAAATTAAAAATAAAACTATTTTTTATTTTCTTTACCAGACGGGAACCTAGAATGTATTTAACTGAAAGTTAATAATTTGTGTTGTTATGTCTTGTAGAAATAAACCGGCCATCCAAAATATTACATTCACTCTTGCTTATTCCATATGATTTCTTTACCGAAAATGTAAACTGTGTAAAAATTTACGCGTATGTTCTCTGAAACTTTTAGTGAAAATGACAAAGTGCTTACCACAAAACTCATGCCACCGATTGAATAAATTGAAATTGAAACGGTCCGTGTTGAAAAAATTGCTGAATTGAAATAAGTCAACGGAGATTTATAATATTCGGAATGGAAAACTTTAACTGGGAGAAACCTTTGCAAATTTGAGGATCAACACAGTCAGAGTTTAAGCGATTACAAATTTCTTGATTACCTCTGATAGGAATCTGTGTGGTCATATCATTTTAAATAATTTCTGCGCAGATACAACGTTCTTTACCATCTTTCAGAATTTCCGTAAAGTAGCTAATAATATGCAAATCTACGGGGCGTAGATTTGAAAAAGAAATTTAGACAACTATAACAAAGAAACAATTTCTTTGCTGAAATTAAATGAAAATGCAGATTTAAAAAATTATAGATAATTACATGAGTTGAAATGCTGCTTTTTGGTAACACTATCACGGAAGCGTTGTAAATTATGTGTTTGTTAAAATATATACGACAAAGCATCAACTGCAAGTCACGCATCGAATAGTGATTACGACATCCATCCGCTAAAATAGCGCGAATTCCGTTCTAATAATTTGTCTCACAAAATAAAATACGATGAAATTAAATTATACGATCATTGATTTCGCGACTGGTTGAAATTAAGTTTGCGATTTCCAAATAAACAACAATGACCTTGTATTTAACGAGGCGTATTATCATCTGTTCACTTTACTAACTCATTTTGATCTTCCATGATCATCATCCATCACGCAAACATGATTAAATAGTATGTTTACACCACTCGTGCAATCAATGATTTTTTAATTGTATCAAATATACACATGAAGAAAAAGCTACAAAAAATTAACGTTCGTGGCTGCATAGAAATTGCGCGGCCGACATTTCCAGTCAAGTACAATGTATGCGAGACTATTTGAGATTAGAGCTGCTTATCTGATTTTGCTTTCCTCATATATGCATTGCAGTTTAATCCTCATTATTCAGCTTCCCGTCATGTTCCGATGATGATAATTGAAGGTGGAAACGCGTCCGTAATTGTGATTGATTGCAGTTTTGTTGTTGTGAAACTAGTTGAACTCAATGGGGTTGATGTTTATATCAGGCTCACGAACTTGATTTAAAAAATTATGAGATTAGATCGATAGGTTATTATTAGTAAAGTAAGTAATTATTGCCAGTAACTACAAAGAATTGGCTTTCCAAAATTTGCTCGCCAAATTTAACATTCATGCGAGAGGTATAAGACGTTACACTACGACAAGCCAGGTCGGCAGTAAATTGATTGACACTTAAATAAACCATTTAATGATCAGTGCTAAGCGGTTTTTTATAATAAATGTACGAGAGTTGAGGCAGCTCTCTAGAAGTCCCGACAGCCCTGCAGACATATTTGTGACAACGGCGGAGGCTGAAGGCCCTGGCGAGAGATGCGATTACCGACGAACTGAAAATTCACTCATTAAGCGAATAAGAATGATAAGGTGACGTCAACCTGCGTAACACCGAGAGAATTCATGCTTTATTAAAAATGCGTTGAGTTTATATAATCTTAGCAAAGCGCATAATTGGTCTGATCTATTGACCAATGACATTTTAGCTACATTTGAATTTTCATTGGAAGATAGCGTGATATAGAAAATTGTATATCACAGATCTGCTTTTGTTTCAGAGTTGTTTGAAAACATTTATTTGTCAGTCAAACCAAGCTGTTCATTTTATTTTTGTGCATATTTCGGCTTGCTTGTGTATGCGTGCGTGTATTGTTTGTGTATGTGCTTGCGTTTCTGCACGCGCTTGGTTACATGTGTATGCTCGCTGGTTTGCGCACTTTCGCGTATGTGCATGTTCTTGCGCAACATCCCCGAACACCGTGTGTTTGAATGGTTATGAATCTGTTTTGCCTTCGTGTAACATCTCGTAATTAGAAAATTTTGCCAAGTCTCATTCGACAATTCTACAGAAGACTAAATATCCGCAGTACGCTAGTGAAGAGACGGAGCCTACCTCGACGAACAGTTGCGCTGAAAATCTTTGCAAATTTTGCTCCCTTGAAAAGAAACACACAACAACAGGTCATAGTGACAGAAACGCGGCAATCAGAAGCTCCTACCTTTTGGAAATCAACAAGCAACCAAAAATTCTAGAAGAGAATCTGACTCTGATGGCTCAACATGTTGAAGACAAATTTCAGTCATCACCCTTGTCTGTCAGTAGGAGTAATGCTTTCAATCAGACTGCCTTATGCCTTCATCATGATGCTGGATGCCATGTTTTTTTGTCCGACAATGATCACACAATTACGGAGACGAATAAAGGTACTCTCAGAAGAAGAGATTCGATTGGCGCGAATCCACACGAAGAAAACAATTTAATGAGAAAAGAATCAACCCGACAAAATTCGGTGTTGAGACCATATCTTCCCAGTTTTTCTCTACCATATGGCAACAAAGAAGATCAGGTATATATTTCAGAATTGGCCTCACACTTGTGAAACTATGCAAACATATTTATCTTTGAAATATACGTTAAGTGCTCTTTTGTTGTATCATATATGTCAAACCGTAAACTAAAAGCAGAACACGGATTGTAAAAGACTCAAAAGACGCATACGTGCCACACATGTCATTATTATAATCAAAATTAAAATAAATATATCAGCGTTAAACAAAACACGTGTTTTACTAACGCTTGGCTAGAAAATAATTCATCTATGTACCGGATATGCAAAATTCAAACGGCTTTTCTTGTCTTAGATGGGCTGCAGCTCAAGGTTGACGTGTTTCATCATGTCTGGCGTATTTTTTTATCGACGCCAAAGGCTAAAATTTCCTTTTGATTCCGAAACTTTCCCCCGCACCCGGCGCGCTTGATCTTTTTCCGTACATACAAATTTAATGCTAATTGACAAATAAAAAGTCTAGTCAACCACGACGGTTAACAACAGACGGAAGGACTGTACTCTTGCGTCAGCGGAAATCTCCCTGCTACTGTTGCCGTTAGTCAGGCTAGAAATTTCTGTTACTACAGATCATACATGACTTTATAGAATTTACAACCAGCATATTGTGCAATATTATCTCACTTTATTACTTTAAATTGAAAATTCTCAGGTCATATCGCTATTTAATACAACCACAAGTTTCAACTTGTTTACTTAATCTGGGCATAGCGAACCTATTCAATACTAAACGTTAAAGGGTCTGTCATATCTTTCTTGAATCGTTGCGTATTGCGAGCGTCACATCTTGATTCTCCGAGATTTGCGTTCACGGGTTGGTTTAAACAAACCATATTTGTTTAACTCTCTTATTGCGAGCATTTCACTCTCTCTCTCTCTGTGTGATCCGAGGCCTGATGCTGATTCGAGAAATTATGAATCGAAACGTTGCCAGTCCACGAAATTAGATCGTAACCCAATTACAGTGGTTAGTATGAACGATGTTGAAGCCTTCGGAAGAAAGGGACGAATTCGCACCCATTCAACAAGAAGAACTCGATGCGAACTTGGAAATGAGGATCAGTCGGACATTTGCGAAACTTATAGTTAAAGAGTTGTTCGGAAGGACAGAAAAAGACATTAATAAGGACAATGCTATTAATAATAATAATATCGATAAAAATAAATATTCTACTACTACTAATAATAATAATAATGCGAACGCCCCGGCTGCAAGTAAATGCCATGCGACGTTGCAAAATAGTTAAAGGCCGTAGGTAATGAGAGACAGTTACTGCGGGTGTTCCTTATCAGGGCCGGAATTGGCGTTTTCCGGCAAATGCCGAGAAAGTTTGGCAGTGTTGCGGTGTCTAGAAGCACTCCTAGACACTTGACGCCAGCTCTGGTTGATTGGCTGGTGTTCTTTCGTGTGGATGCACCGGGATAAGTAGAGTTATCGAAACTAGCGAGTTGAAATTCCGTGTGAAGGCTCATAATTGCATTGTTGAAGATCTGCGGAATCACCGATTAATAGGTAATATATCACGTATGACTAGTTGTGCAGCAACAAGAAGATTGACGTGACTGGACTCCAAATGACTAGGTGACACAGCGTGATAAACGCAAGCCCAGATGTCAGTGTAGGTAAACAGTCAAGTAGAGAGAACGACTGCAATCTCGCGTAGCGCACATTAAAGAAATGTCAAGCGTGTGTGATGATGCTTGGTAAATGCACCCTTCTTATATACTTGTGCAAACGCTAGGTCGCATGCCATTGGCTAACGGCAAATTTCGCTTGTCTAAATTGGTACCGCGTAAATGAAATTTGAATTTAATTTAGGCAATTTCTGCGAATTGATCGGAGCCGTTACAATAATAATATTCCCCCTCCTCCTACTGCTACTAATGCTACTACTACTAATACTACTACTTCTACTTCTACTACTACTACTACTACTAATGATGATGATAAATATAAACTATGCATAAAATTTAAATAGGTAATCTTTGTGAATGTTATAGTTGAAGTGAGATAATATATAATGAAGTTTTTATTAGGTATTGCGTAACTAGTAAAATATTAGTTTAAATCGGATCCGAAATTGTTCCAATGTCAATATGACCGTAAGATATGATCTTTGTAACTGTAGTCGTTGTGAAACGCGTAGGCCGGCAAGGGGAGATGCTACAATTTTCGTGTTGTGCTAAAGTAAAGATTCTGTAAATCATCAAGTTTTTCGCCATTTCCCAGTGACACTCTAAAATAGAAAATTTAGGGTAACTTGTGAAAGTCGCAAATCCTATTTGCCACTCACGGCTGCGTGATCGTTTAGCGAGGTTCAGTCAGGTAGACTATGTCATAGATAAGTCAATAATGATACGAAACATTTCTTCTCCAATTATAATAGTCATATAGTTACTTAATATACGACGAACAACTATTGGATATATATATATATATATATATATATATATATATATATATATATATATCTATTATCGTCCATTACCTTCGAATATTACACCGTATATTTCTAATTAAGAAGAAAAAACATATTATTAACAAAGTGGATAATGGCCATTTACCTGCAAACAGGCAAACACACACACAGACACAATTGCATACACACTTACCAATCAGCCAAAACAAGAAATAGAAAACCGAGTCATATTTTTTGCCACCCACATATTCAAATGAAAACCCAGAATGTATATAAATGAAAGATTGTAGAGCGAAGTTTAGTATTCTCGAAATAAATGGCCATTATCCACTTTGTTATTTTAAGCACGCCATAATTATTGAAAATTTTTGACATTTATGACTAGGAGAATACACTACATTTAACTTGAAAATCAGGAGATTTCACATATATATCAGTTTATCATGCTTTATTGCGACTCAAGTATAAAACCCTACACAATCACGCAAACCCAACCTATAGATTATGCATAGGTGAGAAGCAACTGGGCGACACAACGTCCTATACTTATAATGTATTAATACCACTTATTGATTGTATCTCTCAAGTCACAGTGTTTGTGCCATAACTCATACACACACTCAAACACACACGCACAGGTGTATATATATATATATATATATATATATATATATATATATATATATATAACACAATGTGAGCCTTATAAAATGCTATAATACCATTCCTATGTGTAAAAATAAAAAAGAATTTTTACCAGATGCATGAAAAATTTCTTCCTCATATTCTTATCAAGTATCAATTAATGAACCTATATATATTGAATAAAAAAATGAATTAGAAATTTTAAACGTGATTTGAGTGTGAAATAAGAAAAAAATCAATCAATTGCGTGCATCACCTCCAGTGCCAGCTCAGTCCTCGAACATACTTTTTCTGCTTGCGTAAATACGACCGAAGTTTGTTTATCCATTGAGATCTATATATGGCTTACTTATTTGTGTTATTGCATATTATAATTATCTTCGTCTAGATAACACACGTACAAGGTTTCTGTGTTATGTTTCGCAATTACAAACGTGTATTCACCATTTTATTTGACACAGGCGTTCAGGTGGCAATGCTTTTAGTTTGGAGAAACTAAACGTCCGGCCGATCGGCCCACGTGAGGTAATCGAAAGCCTGCGCATGCATATTGGTCCTGCGCGACCTCATTTTGATATGCGCGACAGATATAAAACCTCCGTTAAATGGGAGCATCCATAAACAAGAGTGGTGCGGCAGTGGGGAGCCACCAATTTCCCATTTTGGCTGAGATCTTCCTAGACCATCCTGAGATCACCTAATTAAAAACTGGCACAAGTAAATGATTATGATATATACGATGTGTTGATGATATTTGTCTTTTTCTTAAAAAAACAGATCGTTATCATGAACACTGCCTCAGAGTTTTAGTAAAATGCATAAAAATATCGACTTTTGCGTTAGAACACGAAAAAGAAGATTGTTTTCCTATCTTCGATGTACTACTAAAGAAAGATACTAATGCTAAATGAAATAGAACAATTTACCATAAACCCACCTGGTCTGTACGGTTCTTTCATTATAGCAGCTTCGTGCATTTCCAATATAAATTATCAACAGTTCGCGGTCGGTCCACATAAACAAAAGGTGACGAATAAACCAAAGCAATGGCTACTCCAGATTGAGTCATTTAATAAAAGAGGAAATCAAAAGAAAAATAAGTCATTAGGACCAGAAATGAAAACAATTTATCTTAATATCCCGTTTAAAATGAATGATTTCTCTCGTGTAGCAGAGAAGATAGTTGGAACAGCATTAACAAACACATTTAATTCAGTTAAAACACAAGTGTTATTTACAGTAACATATCAGCTCTTACCGGCAATCAAACGGAACCGGTCTTTAATGTCGACTTCAAATACTATTTACCAATACACATGCACAAGATGTCGATCAACTTACGTTGCCCGATCGACCATACAGTTAATTACTCGAATGAGAGAACATTGCAACTTAAACGCCTGTTTCAAATCAAATGGTGATAACACGTCGGCAATTGCGCAATATATCGCTGAATTGGTGGTGATGCACGCAATTACACTCGCTCTCACCACGTTTAGAATTTCTTTGTTTTTTTGATTTTAAATATCTATTTCTTGTGTAACTTTAAACATGGATGTTTTTATCTATATATATATATATATATATATATATATATATATATATAGTATATATATATATATAAGTTTTCGTCAGATACAAGAACCGTACTTGAGTAGAGTATGAGGAAGAAACGATACTTGTATCTGACGAAAATTCTTTGTATTTTTGGCACGTGGAAATAGTACTTTGAATATATATAGGGTGCATCTGATTTGGCATCAAGCAGCAACTGATTTTAGATGAAGTTGAGTTTAAAATTGCGTTACTATTCTTATGTCACTTATCACGGCACACCCATAACCTATAATCACTTAACATTAATAAATAAATATTACTTTGAAGTTCTGTTTGTAGAGGTTCTATGTTAAGTCGTCAACTTTTGTAAAATTGCCGTCAGTTAGACTTCTGCAATGTTTCATGTTTTCCTAATCGTAATCCTTTCCATAGTTGAAACTTATTTATGCGATCTTCAACAAATTCCTTGTTTCAAGTGAAAAAAATTGATTTTGCTGTTTATAAAAAAGTTTTACAACGTGGATTTTGCCTTTGTTTACTCGCTTTCTGATGTTTTAGCGTGTAATTTCATCTATAGAAACATGAACAATGGTGCTGAAAGTATGGTACAGTTTGAATGATTTTAATCAATAATCTGAATCCATTGCGCCATAGCAGTCTCGCATAAATTGAACTTGCTGTCGCAATGTTGTCCTAATAACGTTTGCATGCTGAATACGTTAGCACTAAGATTTTGAGAGTAAGGCGTATTTCAGTAAAATTTCTTAAACATTAATTGAGCATTTTTTCTCTACTGAGGAACACTATTTAATTTTACACACTTTTTTGCTGAACAAATTCCAGCCGAGAATACTTGAACTTTCATTAACGCCGGAAGAAAGTTACATGATGTTCAACGGATCAACCAAAATGCAGCAATATTTTACCTCGGAGCAAAATGAAAATAGTCGCACCTTTCACCTTGATTTGAACCACAATAATGTAGAAAATTACATGCTGCCTGCAGGAGGTTAGAAGTTTTATAATTTTCTATTTTAAACTTATATTTGTTATAAATTATTTAGTAAGCCAAACCTAATTTCTGCTAGTAGGAAAAGTTTTGCGAGTCAGAAAAAGATTTGTATCTGAACTAACTTTGAATATTGGGGTTTTAAATAAAAAATGTTGAGCAATTTTCTGTCCATTTGTATATCTTACAAATTACTGTGCCTAATTACATGTCAAACTGAACATTGAATCTGCTGACATCAATCTAAATTTTTGGTATTTCAAGTACATTTTAAAGCTGTGATTACTCGGATGCATAGAACAATGCTCAAATTTATTCAAATCAAATTTGCGAGCTTGAAATTAACACCAATCCCATTGTATTTAACCAGTCGTCGAATAACACACCGAAGCTATCGTCAGTCACACGTTTAGATGCATTTCGAATTTCCATGATCATTGTCAGTGTACGACGGCAACTTGACTAGCGAGGTACAAACTGCAATGCTTATACATGGCAAACACAATTAAATATGCAGCTCAAGCATATATGTATATATATATATATATATATATATATATATATATATATAAATATATATATATATATATACGTACAGTTTTATCTTCGCTAGCCATCTTGCCTTGGTACACAGATGATGATCATGGAGGGTCGATACGTGTCAGTACATGTAGCTGAAGGTATTTTTGTGTACCTCGACTGGTTAAATATAATGGGATTGGTGCTTACTTCAAGCTCGCAAACCTGATTTGAAGAATTGTTACCACCACCCGCGCAAGCAATGATTGTTTAACTGTATAATAAAAACATTTATTTATACGTTAAAATGTTAGCCAAGCATAAATATGAAGAACAAGCTTCTGCAGCCAAAATGTCCAATTTTGTGTATTTCTAGGCGTACAATAACTACAAAGTGCGCTATATGTGTAGTACTGGCCTACTACTAAAGATTCGAATCAACGAAAATCTTAGACTTAAAAATTCTGGAAAAGAGAATAAATTTCACAAAATATTTAAACTTTTTATATTAACAAAATTCGCACTGTTATCCAGGCATATTTCCCAAAGCTCTCAAACTAAGTAGACGAAAAAGAGTTACGAGTTGCTGAAGCTATCATTTATAACATCTTTAATCCGTTAGTGGTATAATCGTAAATTTTTGTACATTGCAAAAACATCAAAATGTTCTGACACACACAGATCAACATAACCCTTAAAAGCAATTCTTAATTTGTCAATTGCCTTTTGTTAAAGCATAAATTATAAAAATACATTTGTTTTGGAACAAGACGTTTAGAACAAAGCATGTTTCTACATGTTGACTTCAAGTGCTTCTTGCTCGGATGTTCATGAAATGGCATTTGTTTTCATCCTGAGTTTGCAAATTTTATTCAAAGAATATTGCATTAAATTGCAGAACGTGGGAGTAAAAACGAATTTCTGTCGCTTGCCGACAGTTATTTTCAGTAATGAGGATTAGATTTTCTGCATAAATTGAAATGGGAAATATTAAAACCCCACCGACGTTCATACAGATTTAGATTCACACATATACCTGTTGTGCCTTCACCGATGTCAGCAGAATGTGCTACACTAAGCAGCAGTTGTAAAAAATATTCGCCATCTTCGTTTGAATAACTAAATCCACCAAGTTTAGCGCATTATTTCAGCAAAATGACACAAAATATTACCGTAAATTCGTTAGTCACACGCCTAGCTTTGTTTACTTTTCCAGCACACAATTTTATCCAAACAATATTCAGTTCTCTGTGCAATATCCACCTTTTATCTTGAAAGTTGACATAAATAACAGTTTGTTTTCAACATGTCGTCCAACTTAATGTGCATCAATAATTACGCTTTAAAGTTATTTAAAATCTAATTTTTATTTGTGGTATTACAAAATGAATACAGAAGAAGAACTCAACGTTAAAAATTGCGCAAGAAAGAAATCAATATCTGCAATAAGATGGAGTCTTTGGAAGGAATGATTAAAGCAAGTTTTGGATAAAGTTCGGGAAGCAACTCAGCCAAAATATCCATTTGTGAATGAGATTATACTTTCCGTTCATGCTGTCTTTGGTTTATCCTTCTGGTCATAATTGAACTAATTTGTTACTAGGTTTGCAACACCTAATACATACTTGCATATATATTAGTTCTCCGCAACAAACAGTATTTGACTGTAATATATTTAAACTTTTCAATTGTCTGACGTATATTTACCCGCGCAACGCAAATATTGTGTTTAAAACACGAAGACGGAATATGCTCCTGAGAGTTCTGTTACAAAATTCTTTATTTATTTCTACAACTAAACTTTCATTCATGGTCGAATAAATGTACAGAAATCTACCACCAAGTGTTGCAATTCGGAAACAAATATTATTTGAAAAAAAGTACATTTCTTTGCTAATTCTTGTTACAAGTCTAATATTTAGGCGAAACAAGACAACGTAGATTAATTTGTATTTAATATGAGAAGAGGCATTGGCAAAATGTTAATGCTCTTGATGTATGCTTGTATCTAGACTCAGATGTTCGCCACGTTGAAAGCACAATGATTCGTGGTTTATGGTCCAAGTTGATTGGCACCACCAAGGCCGTGTTGCGCTTCAAGAATTTATCAAATTTACCCATGACCAACAACTGATGGAACCATTCATTTGCGCAAACTTTGAGCATATTGATGAAAGCTTATGAGACGGCATGCAGAAGATATGACAAGAGGTAATTATCTTGCAAATTTGACAAATGTATATTCGAAAAATTAGTGTCAGTTGCGTTTGATGACACGTGTATCAACACGTGGTCGGCACTAGAGAAGGAAAATTGCAAAAAAATAAATTAATTAAAATATTTTAAAACTTCACATGACTCAGCTCCAGTGAGCTCACATATATAGTTATTCACTTGATGTTCAGCCGAACAACTTCTATGCATCTTTATTAAGCACAGCAATACATCGAGCATAGTTACTAATGTTTTATTGCCATGTAACCATTAGAGAAATAACAAAAAACAAAAAAATGTCATAATAATTATGAGAGTAATAATTTAGGCACAAACTTATTAGAGGGAGATTTATGATGGAGAGGATCTGGTTACTACGAGTATATTTACTTAGGTAACAGAGAGAAGTGGGGCAAACTAAACCTCTAGACAATAAATTTAACAAAAATTGATTGCGCGGGTGGTGGTACCAATTCTTTAAATCAAGTTTGCGAGCTTGAAGTAAACACCAATCCCACTGTATTTAAGCAGTCGTCGAACAACATAACAAAACTACCGCCAGCTAATCTATTCAGGGTAGCCTGAGAATAACCTCGATTGTCGAATAATAATAATACAATATCATTTGCATAGACAAGATCGGTTAACGTACCAATCTGCAGATCAGTGTCATTACAATCCTGGACATATGGAGGACTGTTGTTCACAATAACTTCTAGTAAAAAATTTAACAAAATGTGAAAAGTTGACGATCTTGACGAACGCCACTTCAGGTAGTAAATTTTTGTTAATTCGTTGTAAACTTTATCGCGACAAGGAGTATTTCGGTAGAGAGCGCGTTTAATATTTACAAAATTGGTGAAAAAACAGTTTTCGATAGTATATCGAATAAAGCATTGCTATCCTCTGAGTCAGATGCACCATTTAAGTCTAGAAAAACGGTTATTGTAGAACGGCGATATCCATGTTGCTGTTCAACAACTTTGCTTAAGGAAAAATGTTACCTATGCAAAGTCGTCCAGAGCGGAATTACGCAAAGCGCTAAAACCGCCTGAGTTAATTGAAGCAAATATCCAAGATACGACTGGAGAGAAGTTTATGCCACGATGCTTTTTACACAAATTGCGATTGCGTTGTTTGAAGATAGGAATGATTGTCAAGTCATTCCAAGCAAACTGCAACGTCTTCTTATTCCATATAGTACGAAATTGGTTAGTCAACGCTCCAGAAATTATATCGCCACCATCCTAAGAGTAAGCTCGATAGCAAATCATGCGGGAGTCAGCTTTGCGATGTTTACGATGTAGGATCGTATCCTGTATTTCTTTCTCTGGTGGTTGTTCGAGATTAACATTCCACACTGTTGATACAGACATAGTTTCGGGGATCGCGACCGACGCTGGTGCCTACATAAATTGATCTTTGCAGTGTTC